>JAQIXX010000204.1:0-78943 GCA_034700605.1 Willowsia nigromaculata | reverse complement strand
CAGGCTAATGTGTTGAGCAAACACTTACCCCTGACTTTTTATGCTTACAGGGGTAGCAATGGGTATCGCAGGATCGGATGTCTCCAAACAAGCAGCAGATATGATACTTTTAGACGATAATTTTGCGTCCATTGTCACTGGTGTTGAGGAGGGACGATTGATTTTTGATAATCTAAAGAAATCCATAGTATACACTCTAACCTCGAACATTCCTGAAATCGCTCCATTTTTGTGCTATATGTGCTTTGGAATCCCTCTCCCATTGGGAACTGTAACGATATTACTCATTGATCTTGGAACAGACATGGTATTCTTACAGTTTTTATTCTTGAAATGCATCCAAATATAGTCTTCCTTAGCTTAACAATTTAACTCAATTGGTGTCATTTTTTTAGGTTCCAGCCATTTCGTTGGCTTATGAAAAAGCAGAATCTGATATTATGAAACGTAAACCAAGAACCAAAAAGGACTATTTGGTCAACTACAGGTAAGCGTATATAGCTTCCAAATATATTATTTATGCAGAGCAAAAGCATGCTAATAATTGATTATTTGATGTGGTGTATGAAATAGGCTCATTTCATTGGCATACGGACAAATAGGAATGATCCAAGCTTGTGCAGGATTTTTCAGCTACTTTGTTATTATGTCTCAGAGTGGATTTTTCAGTAGCGACCTGTACCAAATTCGAAGTCAATGGGATGCCAGTGGGATTGACGACTTGACTGATTCATACGGCCAAGAATGGGTACAATACAAATCGCCAGTTAAAGTATTACGTCTAAAGCGCTACAAACTAACAAGTAATATCATTGTGCCTTTTTAGACCTTCTCGGCAAGAAAAGACTTGGAGTGGACTTGCCATACCGCTTTCTTTGTCTCAATTGTAGTTGTTCAATGGGCAGATCTCATAATCAGCAAAACCAGGAGAAACTCAATATTCCAACAGGGAATGGGGTACATATATAATCCAACAGGATGATTACTTTAAATTAGTTTTCTATAAAATCTTTCAACTTTTGAATAATTATTGTGCGGTTTTTCATTTTTCAAGAAATCACGTGCTGAACTTTGGATTGGTTTTCGAAACAGTATTAGCGATCATATTCTGTTACACTCCGTTTCTTCATATAGCATTCAAGACCCGACCGATGGCGTAAGGAAAATCAAATATTTTGTGGCTCAAAACCAATATTCAGTAAATTGAGGAATTTAATCACATTATATTGTTACAGCCCTTTCTGGTGGCTACTTCCCTTTGCATTCTCATTCTACATCTGGGTGTACGACGAGGTTCGTCGGCTTATTCTTCGAAGGACTCCTCCTGGAGGCTGGGTGGAACTGGAAACCTATTATTAAGATCCAAAGGTTATTCGGAAACTGTATTACACATGAAGGTTACATATGCATACCAAAATTGAAACGTCAAACCAAATTTGTGTCCCTTGTCTGACAAAACGTAATAAATTGTAAAACATTTTTTATCAAAAACCAAAACTGACAAACACCTCATTGCAAATTACATGTAAAATGTTTGCTTGCGCTTGGCCTGATTCATGTTTTATCTTCATATTTTGTATTCTGGCATATCAAGAACCGTATACACTAACACGTACAGAAATAATATTTTACTTCTGCTCTATGAAGAAAACTGTGGATTTCATGGAATCAAAAGATTGTACATCATGAAACACTAAAGGATTTATGGGCTCTCGCTCTCTGCATACCTTCATTAAATATTTCTATAATTAGTTTCAAAAAGACAAGGTAAAATGCAATGGAGAAGCTTCATCTTCCAATGATTGAGAAAAGGCCCAATAGCTCAATCTCAATTTATAGTTACATTCATTGATTCAAGTTGTTACAACCTTAGCTTATTCATGTCAATTGACAGACAAACGAGAAACAAATCAGTACAACTGCAAGATCGTTTATCACTGACCACTCAGCACTTGAGCAAGTAAATGCAATTTAGGTAAGTACATGCAACTGACATCTCGTCTACTCGAATAATAGTTAGTACAAATTTTGCTGATGTGGCCATTGACTTTTAAAATACTGTAATGGTCCGCATGCACTCACCTAGATTGACTTTCTCTGCATAACGGCTTATCCTGAAAAATTACACTTTGTCACTGCATAATATGACAGTTAGCTGAGGAAAGGGAATTCATCTCAAGTAGAGCAGTTTGACTTGAACATACTGTTCTAAACCAGATAGACAGGGCCGTGTAGCAATACCAAAGCTTAACCCGTTTCTCTTCTTTTCGTTGGAGTAAGTTATTTATATCCCTTTAAGGCTATATGAAAGTTTAATTTTCATCAGCGTTGACTGGAACCTGGAATATCTGAACTTCTTTACCAAGTCAATACTGATTGCGCAAATAGATTCAAGTTCAGATCGTTGTCTATTAAATGAGTTTTGTTTCCTCTTTCTAAAAAAAATGCCGAAAGGTTTTTGTGAATTCTGCCTTTTTGTATTCACGACCACATTTCTAGGGGATTCCTCTGCAGTTGCATTATCATCACAATCGTATTCAAGGAAAAGCGTGCAACAGCCAGTTAGACAGATAATGTTATCCAAAAAATATCGTGCTCCAAAAAAGCAAGCCATAATTCCAGTGAATAGACACGATATGCTTGGTCCAGGCGGACCGTTAGCATTTGGAGTAAACGAGTTTTTGACCCCCTGGCCTTCAGCTGCATACATAACAAACACTACTCATCCATTAATGATAAAAATTTTGCTTGGTGTAGTGGCTCCCATTTTATGTGTCCTAATAGCCTTACAGGCTTACGTAACCTACTTTGGTCCCTCCAATAGCTATGATGGAAGTTGGACCGTTCCATTAAGCGATCCTGCAGCACCGGGGATTGCGACAAGTGGATAAAATGTGCAAACGAATAATCTCGTAGTTGAATTTTTTCGTAAAAAAATTTAACTTGACTTTGTCTAGATGTGCATGAGATAGAGACATGAATAAAGTTAATTAATGCGAACTCTGGTATTTGTACTGCTGATGGATTAACGTTCAATAAAATTCAATTTGTTGTTACTGCTACTGTGCCATTGCATTCCCCAGTTCTTTCTTCATATCATCCGCAAAAAATTGTTGTGGCTTTTCTTTCATGATCTGTAGTTGTCTGTTGTACTCATTTGAAAACAACTCCACATTTTTTCTGGAAACAGTTACTACCATGAAGTGCGGGATTGATGTAACATTCATGTTTAAACTCATCTATGGTCAAGCATATTCTTGAGACAAGAACTTTATTCATAAATACATAGGTACGTACATGTATAAAGTATAATTATATGTTTTGCAATTACAAAAAAACTGAATTTTGTATAAACTAGCCAGTGTCCACTTAGGTTTGTTGGCTATATTGATAGGGTCCACTAGAGTTAAGTCAACAAAATAAAGTCGTAGTGCGCATTTACAAATTAGACAGAAGAACCCTGTATAAATTGATTATACCCTAACTAAAAACCAACATTCAAAACACAACTAGGGAACTTTAATGCATAACAATATAATGATCTCGGACTTTCCTGTATGTAGTCATAACCAAAAATGTTATTATTCATCTTTGGAGCAACTTTACAATAACTTATAACAAAAAAAGCACACGTGAACGTGAACAAACTAATCATCTCTCCTGAAATTATTACTCTTTACGAAGTAAGGATGCGACCAGTTTGGCATTAAAAAACTCGTCTTCTCCTTCAAAAAATATATTTTTGCATATAACGATGAATCGCAAGTTCAAAATAACAATGGTATCTGCTGTACAGTTTAGCGTTATAGAAAAACAACTACTATGAATTCGTAAATGTATATGAGCTACACTGTAGGTGCCACTTTGCCAGACTTCATAATAGCTGTAACAAGTATGGCATCTAATATATTATGTGTGCAGTATAAAGTTAACAATGTGCTGTTTCACCTGTCTTTCACTTTTAGCATGCCACATTATATTGTTTTATTTGCATACGTAAGGCAAATAAATGGCAAGAGTATAGAGGAACAATTAATAATGTAATTCTGAGAGAGTAGACGAAAATTTCTTCCAATCTCACATTGCCTTTGTAGATATCACATAATATCAATTTGATTCTGTTATAAAGACAAAAGTCATGATGCATGCTGTGCTTGTACACTTAAACAACTTCATATTAACACTGGCTCTTTACAAGCTGGTTTCCTTTCGGCTTCAAATATCATTTTCATCTTAAATTTTCATGAAATGCCCATAAATGAAGGTGCGAGTAGTACTAATGCACATATATGTACAAGTCTCTAAAAATATTCAATTTGGAATCGTGGAATCGAGTTGCTGAGTTAGTAAAAAGAGAAATTTGTTCTAGACAAACCCGGAAAGTTTTAATCAAGAGGTATAAGATGTGATTTGTGAATATTATTTTTGTTCATGGAAAATGGGAAGTTGATTTGTGAATAAACAATAATTTTGATAGAGGATCCTGTTCAGTTTAGTAGCGTTATAAAATAAAAATGAAGCAACATTATGCATCAACGATCTTGTATGAAACTGGTGACAGTTTCGTGGTTCAACCAAAGTCAATAGTTTTTAAGCTACTTATAGTTTTCACTATAATTCATGAAATTTCAGCGCTCTCCATACTCTTCCCAGAGAGCAGGTTGTCATTTTTACAGTTTTCTTTCGTTATTTTTATTTACATGTTATGTAATCTTTGGAAAATGTCTGCAATATTTAAATCTGTGTGATTCTAGTGAGCAAAATACAACAGATCCAGTTTTACGGCTGTGTCCCAAAGGTGCATGGTATCACAATGAGACGAGATCCTGTAACCCACCAAAGAAACAGGGTCCTTGCCCACCCTCCCTGATATTTTATCCTGAGGATACGGTATATGGAGACTGCGAGTGTCCAAGAGTGAATACCCTTCATCAAACAGTGTGGGTGTACAGCTTGACCCATGATAAATGTTTCAAGAGCTATCAACAGGTAATTTATATTCAGTGCTTGCATTAAGAAGAAATTAAATACAAGGTAAAACCAAGCTAATTTGTCTTGGACTATTGTTTGATATAGGCATACTGCAAACCTGGACATTGGCTAGTTTTTGATAATGAGGGCCAACCGGCTTGCCTTCCAAATAAATGTGAAGACATGCAGTGTGGAAGCTCAAAAGAAAATGAAAGTCACCCTGTTGTGCTCTTTGAGGATAAATGTGTCAGGCTATCGGAATCTGTGGAAGAGGGGCATTGTCGTAGTCCTCTTGTAATAGTAATCAGTGGAGCTTCTGGAAAACCTATTTGTTCATCAAACACTACATCGTTTTCTTTAGGAGACGGAGGACGAAGCTTCAAATGTCGACCAGGAACCAGAAAAGATAGATTGGGAAAATGTCGAGCAATCAATTCCAAGGTCACTTTCCGCCCTTCCTCAAAGAAATAGGATTATATAAGCTTTTGCATAAAAATTATAACACATCTGAAAATTTTGTATGCATAACTTTGTACAAAGCAATCTTGCTCCTTCTTGACTATTTATTTTAATGTTTAGTAAATGGGACAATGTATGTTTAAATATTGCAGTAATTGTTAAACTTGTCAAGTGTCCACTTGGGAAATAATTGAAAGGAAAGATACCGAAAGTCAGTAATGAACCATGGAAGAACACTACGTCTCAAGATACCTCGCAATCTTAAATCTACTGCATCTTGCGACATACAAGTCTTGGTGTAAAAATGTAAACATGTAAAATGGCATATTTGTATTATAAAACAAATGTATGTCCATCTATTTCAATTATTTTTATGAAATGAATAAATCAAGCGTTTTTTATTCACCAATTTTGAAAATGTTTTGTAAAACAAAGATAAAAGCATTACTTTTTCCTTCCAAGTAATTATGACAGTTTGCAAAAGTATATGTATTCAGTCAAACAAATTAATTTATTTTTCTTGGTACCTAATGTCGTATTCGGTATAAAAGGAGCTAATATTGTTGCGTTATTATTAAAGTTCATAAAAGCAAAATTAATTTGTCAAATGAAAAGTCTTGTTTGGAATCTCAAAACCATGCAGATCATGAGTTTGTATATTACATAGTATACATCATTGAAGAAGAAAGTAGTCTTTGAAATCTTGGCATCAAAGAGACTTCTGTTACACACGTTCCACATCTTTCATCATAAATACGCACATACAATGTGTTTGTAGGCAGAATAAAGGTAAAATTTACTTAATATGCCTTATTGCTTATGTTTTAAATTATAGACAACCTATGTCGTATCAATGTTAAATAAAATGTCTGCGAGAGTTACTGGAAATGAAAATGGAGGTGATAGATGCCATTTTTTGAGAAACAATTATTTTATCATCTCGAGCTTTCGATAAGGTGTTTCGAAATGGCACCGTGTATTGACCTTGTGTATTCCTCAGAATATGGCAATGTTGAAAATATGTAATTTGACTGATGTCTCATCGAGCAATCATGCACAATTTGATGATGCAATGCATGCGCATAGTTAAAAACAAATAAGAGAGGTTTTTTAGTTCATAATATTATTGTTATTTATCAAATAGTAAAGTAGCGTCATCTGCTCTTTCTCATCCTCAAAGACGCGATCAATACTTTATTCTTAGAAAACTCAGATGAACAAAAAGGTCAAATTTTGTCTTCTTGGACGAATGGTGAACATAACAAGTTAAGTAAAAGGATATATTATGAACTGACGTAGGAGATTCCAGTTATTTGTATTGGCCGAATGTGGTTGCTTTTATCATAAACTCTTTTGTTTCACCATCATTTTCATACACGTAGTATACCTATATGAAATGAAATAAATTTATTTGCTTGCGTACCTTATCATATAGTTTCTAAACTAGAGTTTAAATAGACCTCTGTGAGTGACTCGGTCCAGCACAATTCGTAGACCGAAAAGGAAGGATACGTGCAAATTGTCATGAAAATTTAAAACAACGGAAATTTCATTGGAACATTTATAATACTTTGTCGCACACTCCCCCAGTTTGCGCTCATCATGAAATCAATATTTACTGTTGTAGTTTTGATAGCACTGTTGGAGGTTGTGTATGCATTCACAATCACATTTCGGGATCCCAAGGAGAATGATAAAAGAGTGGAAAAGATAAATCCCTTGCAGTCACTACACAAAATTATATTTGGAACAGCTAAAACTCCAAAAACAACCACCGTGGCACCATTATCAACTACAATGCTTTCTGTTCTACCTGAGACGGTGCTAGAAAATTTGAACTCAACAGTGGTGTATGTAAACGAAAGCAGAAGTGTGTTGAATAACTCCTCGAGTGACTATTTTCTTCAACTTAATAGTACTACTGATGATGCTTTACCTACTACAAACTCCAGTGTAATAGCAGTGACTTGCCAGCCGGAAACTAAACAAGAAACTTCATATCTATCTGATAATGACATACGGTAAGTTAATGGGCTCTTTTCGATGATATTCTTAACACTCCAGTAGGAAATTACATTATTGGTAGGACAGAAACAAAGTAAAATTGAATGCTTCGAGTATAGAAAATAGAAGTTTTTCATCAAGACTTTCTCAACGTTTCCCTACCTATATCGATTTTCGCTTTTTAAATATTTTTTGCATAAAAAAGCATTCGATATTTCAAATCAAGATTGTTATTTGGCATTATACTGCAAGATTTTTTGTCATGGATGAATGATTCTTAATTTTAGATCAAAACTTTGTTCCAACGTAAATTCTTCAATTCTGAAAGAATATCGATACGACTTGGATGCAAAAGTATGCTCTCAGATTGGAAAGCAATCTCATTGTGGAAAGAACATGATTTTCTACAGCTACGCCAGGAATATCATATATGGGCATTGTGATTGTGACTATTCAAGCGAATTCCCTTTGATTTACGATACGAAAACACAAAGATGCTATTTCATGTACCAACAGGTAAAAACTTAAAGCAGTACAATTTTGCATGCGATTTTTCATTAAGACTAACGAGTAAGAATAAGAGTACGTAGTATAATACCAAGAATAACCAACTGATAAAGATAACAATCAGCTATTCAAAACCATATATGAAAACTCTTGTTAAATTTTGGACAGGGTATCTTATGAAATGTTGAAATATATGTTTCTTATAGGGTTATCATACCAAACTATTGTAAAACGAGATACCTATGTTGCAAATCCAATCCGTTTTAGTTCTTTCAGACTTTTTTTTGTAAGCTTTCACATTCATAACATGCAAGTTTCTAAAGGCATTATTTGTTTATGATAAACAGGGATATTGTGGAGATGAAGAGTGGCTTGAAATGGCAAGGGAAAATGCGACTGGTATTTGCACAAAAAATACATGTTACAACGTTGGACGCACAAAATTCGGAGCTCCTCCATTAGCTGCTCGTGATATGCCACCAGAATATGTTCCATTACGAGGTAATGGCCCGTGCGTGAAACTAAACCAGCCCAATTCGCAATATTGCGAAAATAAGGGTGATGTTGTAACTTTCCGGTGGCCTTTTGAGTTTTATCCCAACTGTGGCCAACACAAAAAAATCTCCCTACCTGATGGACTATCTGGACGATTTCTGGGTGAAGTATCATCGCTAGAGTGCAATCCTGGATCATACCTAACTGTCGTGGGATCCTGTGAGCCGGAATGGGACTTTGACTGACGTTGTTGGAAGGAAACCGGAATGTATAATTAGCTTGAGAAAGCCAAGACGGAGAAAGGCATGAATAAAACAATGTTTTCATGCGGTACTTTTCGGCAGAGTGCTACTTTTACTTTACATTAGGATGTAATTGGTCGTAATAAAGAAACAAAATGATGAAACATAACCCAAAATCGAAATTATTTTAACCGTGCAGCATGCGATTTTGTAAAATAAAAGGATTTTAATTTTGAAAACCGAGAATGCTAGATTTGTGTGGGAATCCGCATTTTTGCATTTCTACTAAAGGATTTCTTCATGGTACACTGGGCAAAAAATTATCTAAATCAACATGCAATGCAAAATTTCCTATTTGTATTTAGTATTTGAGCTCAACAATAATGATTGTAATGTAACGTACTTCAAATATTTAATACTTGTTTCAGTACCCATAAAATAGGCGTTCAGACCAAAGGCAAGGGTAGTTCTAAAATTGTTAAGCCTGGGATAACATGACAATCATAAAAATCATACTTACTGTAACGTACTAATCAGATATATCCATTCAAAGTTTAGAAAATTCAGCGGATTCACATTTTACATAAAACCCATATCCCACTATCCCACTAAAGTTCAGCAGGAAGTCAAACAACAAAGTCGCTGCAGTATCATCATTATTAGAAGAGAAATAATGATTCCTGATCAAAGTTGGAAGACTTTTTTCAATTCAGACTATGATAATAACATCAAAAGCCAGACTATTCTTAACAATTCTGCGTATTCACAAAGACCTTTGTTGAAGGGAAGTCCTAAACCAAGCAATAATAGTGCAGAAAAGGAAGACTCTCCACCCGGTTCAGACGAAAAACATATAAATGAAGCTGCCAACAACAAAGGCTGTTGTTGTTGCAGTGCACAAGTTTGTTGGTGGGAGCCACCTCGGGAATGTTTGCCCTTGGATTTTTGCAGAGATACTGGGCTCCATGGCTTGAAGTATATTTCACAACCACAAAGGCACATTACAGAAAGGTATGAGAAAAAACCCTTTGATTAAATATTGAAAGCAGAAAAACTCTTTTTTCGTTCTATCCCGTGAAAACCAGTGATCCAGAATAAATGGTGTTTCCGAAGGATAAAAGATTGTAATCTCCAAAATCTTCAAAAGTAGAGAAAATGTAGATCTCGATTTATAAGCCACTGCATTTGCATTTTTGCTGTGCTTTATAAAAACTGTTTATCCATCTTTGCAACAACATCTTCTTCCGCTGCTCATGCTGCGAAAGTAAATCCAAGCTACACAAGTAGTAATAACATGCTATATACTCACTGACTTGCCATACAGTTTCTGCATGGAACGATGAAAATCGCCTAAAGAGCTATGAATAAACCAAAATTTAGCTATTGCTAATTCGAAACAATGTAAAATAATATGCAACAAAATCAATAGACTTTCTATTCATTTGCTAATAGTTTACATTGTAATTGTCTACTCTGCGGGAATGAGAATAGAATGTTGGAAAGATGGAACTTTAAAACTTAATTGAAAAAAGATAATATTATGTTATTTATTTACATTTATTATCAATGCGCTTTTAGGGTCTTTTGGCTGCTTTCCTTCATGATTGGAATGTCAGCGGCTGTTTATCTCATAAGTGACGTTTGGAGAAAGTATCAAGAAAATCCAGTAATTGTGTCGTTTGAAGCGTATGAAACGAGCATTGATGCAATTACTTTCCCTGCTGTGACTCTATGTAAGTATTAAACATTATGCACTGTTTTGACACAAACATTTTTTTAAATTTAATAAAATCCTGAAACATATAGGTAATATGAACAAAGTACTCAAGTCAAAAGCCGAAACATACATCAAGTAAGTTCTGCATGAATGCAAAAGTACATAAAAAGGAGCAAGATCGAGAAGCTTTGATACTAGCTATATCAAAACTGTTTGAACAATTTAAATAGTTCTAATATCTCTATCAATGCTTTGCTCGTTAATGGTTTATTTAGAAAAGCACAACAAGTGCAAATGGATTTGACAAATTTATCTACTCTTGATGCCCTGTCCAATCTGTACTTTTTGGATCATGTCTGCTCAACGTCAAAAAGTTTCAGTAAAAGTTTTAACTTCTCTTCTAACGTGGGAGCAGTGGATCAATGCCTTTTGGATTTTACAAAAGAGCTAGAGTATGCGTTACATGGTTCTGTGGAACAGTTTTTGATAGAAGTATACGCAAAAAATGCGCATTCATATATTACTTTTCTCTTTTGCAAAAACATTCCATAATATTCTTTTCCGCTTGTTATTTTTCTCATTATATATCTGGAAAAAATCATCTTAATCACTTTCAAAATATCATTTCATGACTCATTTATCACCCATCATTTTCAGTCTTCTCAAACTTGTACGGAGATGATAAAACTTTGTTTGTGGAAGGGAGAGCCACGTGACTGTAGCGACTTGTTTCGGCCAATCGAAACGGATTTTGGCAAGTGTATGTTCTGCAATGTAACAAAATGAATGTGATAGCTTCATATTAATATGTTCAGCCTTGTTAACGTCACCGTCGTTGTGTCACACGTACTTGAGTATGATTAACTGCTTGCACACGTTTAGTGTCAAAAATAGCATCTCCCCTGGTTGTAATTCTTGTTTTCATCTTGTGTGTCGATAGGCTGCACATTTAACATGATTCCTACGTCGTTACTTCATCGATTTACCAACGATACACGTGATGACCCTGAGATGATTGAGGAGTGGTCTCAGTGGGATCAAGATGAAGACTGGGGCTTTGTAGAAGCATCAGAGGATCTGGAATACCCACGACGTCAACTGAAAGCTGGAAAAACGTCGGGTTTAAGTATCATGTTGGACCCAAATCTAGACGAGTATTTCTGTGGTCAGTAAATTTTGCGATATGAGAAGGCTTATGCATTTTTAAGCATGTTGCAAGACAAAACTAAAGGCTTTCCAGATTTCACTTTTCTAAAGAATTATGTAATAAAGACTAAACATGAAAGCCTACGCAGCAGGAAAGAAAGAAATGATATCATAGGATTTTAAGCATATGTGCTACACTATGGTTTATAGCATATTTATCATATTATGATAGTCATATTTTGGATTAAAGTGAAAGCTGTAATCCTTGAAACGCAGCAAAAGCTTATGATATGTACATATTATCAAACATTATATTTAATAACTTTTATATGCCAATACAGCCACATCTGACAGTAGAGGGTTCCGGGTAAGTTGAATTGGAGTAACAAATAATTCACCTACGCTATCAACAATTTGTCTCAAATTCCAGTTTGAGTACAATGAACATAATTTCGACATTCCTATTTAGCTGTCAGTTCACCAACCGATGGATTTTCCTCATGTACTTGATTATGGCCATGCTATTGAGGTAAATTTAAAAGTATAAGTATAGTATTTGGTAGACTGGCATCAGTAAATGATTGAATTCATCAGCCCGACACAGAGACATTTCTTTCCATCCGTTCCGAAATCAACAAGGCTGGAGCAGGACTGCATAGGGTTCCATTGGTATGTTGAATATTGTGGCTGGCTCTGCTGGCTGGTGTTGTACATAATTATATGACATTGATACTTTGTGAAAATATTTCCTGGAATGCAAAAAATTAATGCCACAAAATTTGATATATTATTTTATGACCGGAAATCCTTTGTTCTAGGCAAAGCGACAATGCTACTTTAAGGCATGATACTTTAAACAATGCTTGAAATATAATTTCTTTTAAATTTTAATGTAAGCTACTAAACAGATTACAAACATAGTTATGGCGTCTCGTTTTTATAGGGAGAGGTAAGAAACGACTATTATCTTCTATTTTAGTTTCTAACCAAATGTTCATTTTCCAATTTTGAGCTTTTCCTGGGAAAGTTACTGATGTAATATGCCATATGCTTATGTTAGTAGTACCGTAAATGAAATAAGTTATAACAAGTACATGCATGTGTGGGTGTCTATTTTATTTGTACATTTGCAGAAAACCCTTCACTATTTCAGCAAATACACATCCAACAATTGTGTAGACGAATGTAAGTTTTTTATATATAGAGCATTCTATACATTTCAAACTTTTTGTACTGAACATTCCCATTACATCTCAAAAGCAAGTACTATAAGTGACAAAGTGACAAAAGCGTAAGGAACACGTAATGAGGTATATTTGTATCATATTGAGAAGAAATTTCATGAAAGACACGTGGGAAATTCTTGAATATGCTTATCAATTGGGAAAGTTCATAGCGATATATTTCTCGAAGACAGGAAGTATGTATTTAATTTCGTTTACGAGGCTTTAAAGCCCATTTCCCAATTTTCCGGAATGAAATAAAACTGGGAGTGATATATACTTTAACACATACAATAAGTACAAAAAATGCGTCAAATGCGTAGTTATGTATGTGTCACTGTGTCACGAAGCATGTAAAAAGAAGTGACAAAAATTGTCTTGATTCCTTACCCTAATACCATCAGGGATATAGGAACAAAAAACTCCCCTTGTTAATAAAAATATCGATTTTTTCACAGGCTTGGCGAATCTCACCTTTACCAATTGCCTGTGTGTCAGATACTTTATGCCAAGTAAGTTTCCACAAAATGAAATTGCAAAGTTGTTCCTGCTTTGTTTTGAACAAACGGTTCGCGTATAGGGGCAGAGCGTTCTTAAAGTATGAAAAACTTTTTTTTAAGGGAAACCTGGAGTGCGTCTATGTGGCCCACAAAACTTTGAGTGTGCAGAATCTGTCAAGCGTAAGGGAACATGACTTGATATGAATGATAATATAATGTACTCTGCTCATTTTAAATATTTTAGGTGCTTTATTTTTGACAAAGGAAATGTGAAGTAGTTTTCTATGAGTTAAATTAATGGTATAAATTAGAAAACTCAACTTGTAGTCCCATTGCTTTTGTTCTCTTTGAGCTACATTAAGTAAATACTTTACAGCTATAGCTGCACAATACTCACAAGTAAAACTCAATTAACAAAGCCCTTGGGTTTGACAAGAGCAAGAATGAAGTAACTGGAATTTATGGAGTAACAAGTTATATGCCTCTTTAGGGTACTGATGGAAGCATGAGAAAGCATTGTTGTTACTTCATGATTCCAAGACCAATGTCATCATGATGCCCAAAATATTAATGCGTATGTTTAATTTTAGTGCTGAGAGTCATGTCACAATTGGCGAGGGTATAGTTCTGCTTGCTGATGTTTAGAATGTTTTATAAATAGTCAATGTAATTTTAAAATGTTTTCGTTACAAAATATAAATATGTACTGTGTGCAGTGAACATACACATAAGCACACACCACCACTTCATTTTGTTTATTTGTAAGAAAGTCACACAGATAAAACTCATTGTATGACTATTCCAGAGCGTGCTTACCGGTATGGAGTAAAGAAGATTTGCGATGCGTGTTTGCCTGTTTGCACAGAAATTGAGTATCAGATTGAATCATCGATGACGACAATGCAGAATGGATATAACATATGGGTGGATGATGCCAACATTTCCGCTTCATGGTAAACTTCCCACAGTATATAACACGTGTAGTTAGATGTTAGATTTACTTATTGTTATTCATTCACTATTTATCTAACGATGTGCTCTCAAAGACTACTTGCTTGTAAGAATATCACCAACGCCAAGAGAAATGAGCTCGCCCGAGTAAACGCAATAAATTATTGTTATGGTGGTTTAGGTCAAATCGGAATGTTAGCATTGTTCACATATATTTTGGACAAGAGTCAACATACGCTCGTGTGCGGAAGGAATTGTATGGGCAAACAGACTTGATAGGTAAATATGTTTGCGAAAACAAAGAAATTTTTATAGAATCCAATTTCAACCATTTCTGTTATCTTCACTATTATTTGCTGTCTTAATATTTTCATGCTTTATAAGAAGCTTGTCCTCACGCCAAAATCTTCCTTGCTGCCGCATTCATGAACCTTTTTTCATTTGACACCTCGACAAAGAGAAATGTGTACAAGCTATGTTATATACTTGTTTTGTGCATTCCACACTTGTACAAGAACGAAATCATGTCACGACGAAACGATTTAATGATAACCTTCGGTTGGGATGTACCAAACATCTCTAGCAGCACGGCTTTGATATAATAATGAACAAATAATTACTATTAAATGCCATGTTATTCGGCGTTTGATTAGAGACCCGCTTTTGTTTTCCTGCAAATAGACAATGTATTGCCTAATGCTAATAATGAATTAATAATAATTCGCGATGCGTATATTACCCACAAATGCTTGTTTCTACATCTTTCTGCATAATGTTTACTACATGATATTATGCTGTTTTTTGGTATTCCGGTTAGCAAATACTGGTGGCCTACTTGGATTGTGCCTTGGCTTCAGTGGTCTCAGTCTAATGGAAGTACTCTATTTCCTCACACTTCGACTCTGGTGCAGACGACGAAGGAAAAGGCATATAGTCTCAATGATTGCAAACAAGTTTGTAGGCTTGTGGAGGAAAGCGAGACAAAACAGGAACATCAAGGATGGTAGAAGCAGTCTCGCTGCCATGAAGAATGGGTGGGTGAATGAAAGGAATCTAAATCAAAATCAACAAGAACGGGATGCTCCAAGCCATCCACTCGGGATTGTGGAACATGCCAGAACGACAGAGAGAAAAATGGATCACAACATGACGAATTCGCCATTCTTCATTATTACTCATGAACTTCAAATCTTATGCATAGAAGTAGAAGCAGCATGAGACAGGCTCCACCACCAATGTACCACGGGAGTTTTGGTAATGGTAATGATGTGTCAGAAAATTATTCCAACAGAGAAGTGAGAAATTCCTTGCAAGATTATTTAAACTCGAACAACGTCTGAAATGGGAATAGGAAGGAACTGCAAGGTGAGCGATTACTTGCGGCAACCAAGTGACATCAGCTACAACAACTAGTCAATGTCATTGCCGTTATCGCGTGATTGTAGATTGTAGATAGCAAAAGTAGAAAAAGCTGTGCAAAAACGTTTCCAGAAGGAAATCCCAAAATTTTGTTGTTGAAGAGGGGATATAGGATACATTAGATTTGCATTCTTGTCGATTTGCGATTAGTTCTTAAAATTAATTAATTCTCTACTTGCTGTAAAAAATACATGATTCACTTGGTTTGGTGCAACTCCACATACCACCAGTATGCTTTTTGTATTAAGATTTGAGGATTATTCAACGTCTTTTCATAAAGATTCTAAAAGAGATCAAGGAATGATGTGGATTTGGTCACAGAGAACTTGTCTAGTAGACTATTAGTTCTTGAAAAATACACTGAGGACATGACTTTGAATATGAGGGGTGCATGCTCACAAGGTGAAACTGTTCCATAGAATCTGAATTACTTGTTTTGGCCAAGTTCACTGGAATTGTTTGTTTAGTGATGCAGGGAATTTTCAGTATTTTATGCGTTTCATATTTATACGATTGTACATAAGTATAGACCCTGAAATAATGTTAGCAACGTTTATGCACTTATGAACAGTTAACCGTCACTTAATGTCAATGAATGTGTATGAGTCAGTAATTAATTCCGTGTTAAGAATGCACTAACACCATTTCGGCATTTTTAATGAAGGGGTATTATAAGTCAACATGCTAATGATTTCCAGTAGACGTGAAATCGTCAAGATTATTTTCATTAGCTTGAAGTGAACTTGACCATGCAACTTGTGACCATGTCAAAAAAATAAGAGAAGTTGAACGTAAGTGCATCGGTCGATGCAGTAGTCCTTCTGTTGATATGCAGCTACTTGTTGTTCTATAGATATAAAAGATATTTTCATCCCTTACTAAATGATACCAATTTGTATGTACCATTTAATTTATTAGCATTTATCTCGCATACAATTTGTGTTCGTGTGTTAAGATAATGACCCTCTTTGCTTGTTTACAGTTATTAGATACATAGTTCCCATATATAACCGATGTCCTGTGTGAGTTAACATACACGATGTCCTGTGTGTAAACATGATTGCAGGTTAATAACAAGTTGTCACTTGGACAAACGGACAGATATGTCCGCGTGGAAGACATCATTCATCCCGCTCGGCACAACATCCTGTTTGCGTCATCACTGCTGTAGTTTATAGCTTATGAGAAGACAAAATTTAAACGTTCCAGGCATATCTCTGCCTTTGTAAAAATTCCAGGTTTTTCGTTTGCATCAGGATACTTTAATCGTATAACAGTTATATCTCAATTCATACATTCCGTTCAAAGATGAATATGGCTGGGTTGGCGATTTACACCAAATCATGAAGCACAGTCAAATGAACTGAAAGGGAAATCTCAAGGCGAGCAAAACAAATCATGCATCATTATAAATTATTCACCACTCCCAACCATTTCTTAAGTATCAATACGAAGCTGTAAATGTACAAATTCTTATAAGATTATTTACACTTACAATAATAGCGATGTTAGTCTCTGGAGAATACTTCTTTAAAATTGTGTCATTGATTTGGTTATCGAAGGTCTCAAAAAATTGATCTACATTAGACCTAGTGCATTTAATAAAATGATAGTCTCAAGCGTCAAAGCCATCAAGACACTTCAATGCCGGAACTTTAAGAGTCATCATGAAATTGAGCATTCAGTGATTGAAAATTATTCGATAAAAACGTTGGTACTAACGGATGGACAAACAGACAAACACGTACATTTTGTTCAAGTCAATAATGATATTTGCGCTATCTACGTAATAACATCATAGAGGGTGAGGGATTCGTGTCACATTGTAACTTGTTTGTCAGCATAAGAGCAATATATCACACAAGAATGCTGGCTCATAAAGAATATCTGCATCCTCAAAGTGTTAAATAATTCACTCATCAATGGTACGTAACAATTATCTTTTCAACTACTCCACTGATGTTGTTTACACAGAAGAGCCGGACAGAGATGACGTTATTTCACAATTTTAGCTGCATAGCGTCCTTTTAATTAGCTTACGTTTTACATGCATTAATATGTCGCAGAAAATTTGCGCGCTATGTACACACATATGCACGCAACAACAACATGTACCTTTATACCATACGATGTGAATGAATAAAATTCATGCAAAACTTTCAATGTAGTTCACGCACACATTAATACGATTCTTGATATGACAAAAGAGGCAGATAGTTGCAGTTTATCTTAATATATAAGAGATTTTCTGAAAGAAATAAACTTTATTTTATGTAGACTGTGGACTCACTCACGACTCCAACAGCCTTTATATTTCTTTAAAAAGTTTGTCACTTTCGTACAAATTTTCGTGTTTTTGTGAGTTTTATAATCTCAAATCTGATATTTCGCATGAAAGTGTAAAGTATCCAGTAAAAATGTGTCTGTGAAAGTTATAAAATTCTTTCAGAAACTGAGCCAAAAAGTACTTAACTTTGAGTTGTTTCCTCTTTAACAAAAACCAAGTGCTTTTGTATGAGCCACTAGTAACTAACTCAAAAGTATTTTACTGTTTTAGTTGTATTTGAATTTGAAAAAAAGATGGAAGGATCAACAAAAATAGATGTTACAGCCCTCCTTCATAAACTAGTTTTAATTTCCTTTACCTTGGTTGTTATTGTTTATTACGACCATTTAGTCGATGCACGTGCAGTTCCCCGTTCTAGTTCAAGATCATTTAGATTCCCAAGCAGCTCTGATGAGCATCCTATTTTGAAAGACAGTGGAGCGTTATTGTCTCTAGCAAAAGGCATACATGATAATTCCAACCAGTACTACAACCAGAAAAATCAGGGAAGAAATGCTATAATTACGCTGGAAAATAATCCAATTAAGGCTGCAGTCCCAGAATCTCCAGAAAATCCATTCAACAAGGAAACTTCATTGCAGGGTGCTATTTCGACTGAAATCATTGATGGTGATCTCGACATTCAGGATGATGACCATGGAAAGAAAGTTTATGAAGATGAAGCGTTGAGGTAGCGTTGAAAAAGACGACTCTGTTTTCAAATTGATTAAGCCAAAGCATCAGCATAAAAGACATCATTTTAGCCTTTTAATGACACCAAAGTAAATTATCCTGGTAGAGCTTCATGAGCAATTTCCTCAATCCAACTTCAACTTAATCGTCTTTTCTTTATATTACAGGGAAACACTTTGTCCATCCAAGGACGATTTTATTTCATCATCTAATAATAACAGTACCAACTTCATTTCACGTGGAAGTGAAACTGTTATCTCCTCCTCAACAGATTCCAGGAAACTACGTTACGACCTACAGGCTGGGAAATGTGCTGAAATTGGTGAAAGGGGACACTGTGGGGAAAACATGGTTTACGTATCAGATAATGAAAGTGCTGCCTACGGATATTGTGAATGTGACTTTGAGAATAAGATTCTAAGAAAGGAAACAAAGCAGGCAGCACTTTTAAGCAAAACTCCTTTGGTATATCACCCTGCAACTAATGCTTGCCACAGGCTGTACGAGCAGGTTAGTGTTTTTGTTTAATTTATGTTTCCAAAATTGATTACTAAACCTTTGGCTGACAATTTCAAACAACTGGCTTTACTAGTTTTTGGAATTTTGGAATACTTTACTTATTTTCACCTACATACGCAATGGCGAGGTATGGTATAGATATATATTTTTTTTTTAATCTGGTGAAGAATTAGGGACTATTACATTACAATGATGAACATATCATCTAACTGCTGTGGTAGCTGTGGAATATTGATTTCCTTTTTAATGTTTCATCTATTGTGGCAGTATTTTATGGCTACCTACTAACTGAAAGCACGTGAACAATTCTTTATTTAATTTCTTTTTTGCCCTTAAAATTAATGGGCTTTAAAATCCCTACACTACTTACGTGTGTGTGTTCTTCTCAGATTCCAGTTAATTGATTATCCTATTTAGGATAGGTTATTAGTTATATAGGCCTTTTAAATACGTTTATCTCTCTATAAATCCGTTTCCTGTGTAAACGCAGAGTTTATTTCGTAGATCCTATTTAGAATTTTAATCCCGTACTTAAACTGATGTCTTTTATGTTTTCCACGTAGGCTTATTGCAACGAGGGAGAATGGCTGGTACTCAGTAGGGAAGAGAAAGGCCCACTTTGCGAGCGAAACCAATGCTCTACACAATATAACAAAAGCAAGCCAGAAGTTTCTGGGTTTCCAGTCCCATCGCATAGACGCAGAGCATCAAAACTTCTAACACCCGAGATGTGGACTAATGTATCTTCAGTACAAACGCTAACAAAGGAAAAGAGCATCACTGGGACTACTGGGAATGTATCCGTTGGTGGTAGCGGAAAACACAACTCTATATTAGTACCATTAAATGGCTCCGGTCCATGCGTAAAACTTTTTGAAGCAAATTCTGAGCACTGTGAAGTCGATGAACAAGTGGTATTCAATGTAGGAGATATTGTGCCCAATTGCGGGTTTGTTGGAAGAGGAATTGAAGGTCGTGCTATTATCAGGAATGCGTGCCCTCCAGGTAGTTATTATAGTATCATAGGACGATGTCAACCGGATTGGGACTTCTAGGTTTACTTGAGGTCGCACTATAAACAAAGTTTTCATTGTGCTTCGGTGCAGTAATGAACAAGTTTAAACAAATACGCAACATATCTGTGGAGTTTTTGATGGTTTATTTGTTTATTATTATATAAGCCTGTGATACATAAAATATATACCTATTATAAGATGATCACTACATAACTACTTGCCATAAATATTTTTAGTATTTAATAGAATTTCTTTCAGGTAACATTTTAACGCATAGAATATACGTTGTCTATCAAATATAATTTATTATTAAACTCAACATAAATATACGTTAGATTGTAAACATAAACTTTTAATATGTACCATTATTTATTTTACTATTACGTAACATATTATATTTGTAGCACAATCCAAAGGTACCTGAAGTTGATAACACATTTAAATACGCTCAATCAATGTCAATAAATCTTTGTAGCAATGTTTCAATACACTAATTATGCGTAAATTTATTACTATATTAGATATTATGAATTCATGATTCCGTATAAGGTTTCTAAAAATTTTAGAGTTGCAAAGAATTTCTTGTACGCAGAGGAATCTGAAGTTTCAAGCATCCAAGCACTCCGCATCGATCGGTTTAGAGATTGCTACCGTCGGTTACATTACATTTTGTTATGAGAAACCTTTGTGGTTGGTTTTTCAGTTTAGTACATTTAACAGGCTGACATGAACTGAAATCGCATATCACAATGTCTACTAAGAACAACACTACACTATAAAATTTCCACGAATAAAAATTGCGTGACACTTATCCATGCGCTACCCTACAGACATTCCTCAACTGATATGAGTGTTTTCGGAATTCAATATACCTCAGTATGTAAACTGCCAGCTCTTTCTACAAGGTAATTTTATGCCACTTTTACTCCTATTTGTAACGTAACCGTCCCATAATAATAAGAGTTGAGTGAGATGACAAATATTTCATCAAGGGCAACCTCAAACATGTGCGTCTTGCGAACTAAACCTGCTTTTCATGGTTTTGTAAAGCTACATGATCCTTGTAAAAGTCTATGAAAAAGTACTTGAACATGCAAGAATTTCATAGTATATATTCTCGGGGATTAATGCGATAGCAATATGAAAGGGAGTAATACAAGAAATACTCATGTAGAGTGAAAGTGCAGAAAAGAATCTTCAAGATATTATACCAAGAGGGAAAAGTTGGTGTGATTCACCAAGTTAATAAAGTACTACAAGATCTGAAATTTAAGATGTTCTCCATACCTTGCTTCGCGGTGAACTATATTCAGCCAAGCATAGACACAATACATATACTTCCAAAATACCCTGAAAAACTTCGATTTTACAAAATATTTTTGTACGTCAATATTGTATGCAGGTTTTATACATATCTGTGCAAAGGTCACGTCAATTATTCATCATAGAAAAGCCATTTTGGAGATTGCACCTAAACTGGGGAGCATGAAGCGAGATACTCCCTCACATCAAAGCTTAACAACAAGAGAAGAATAGGATTTAAGCATGTATTTAGCATCACAACCTGTCTTGAAATATCTGTTGCCATCTTCAGAAAGTGCATGGAGCTCAAGCTGTCCGTCATTTCGCTGGGGAGATCAAAGGGAAACTGGAAGATACCTGTGGATAATGAATAATGAATAAAAGCAGTATGAAATCGATGGTATATAAGCGCCACAAAGAGTGTGGTATGACAAATTCCTATGAAGTTAGAATCTATATATTCATTTCACATATAAGTAAATAAGCAATAATGTCACAATATTTTACACGCATGCATTTGTGAAAGTGGCTTTATACAAAATATAATGCTTTAACAAAATAAAATTTCAAGTAAAAAATCTTCTAATATTGAATATCAATCAAATTACAACTATAAGTACTTGAATAGTAAGCAAAAAATTACACGCGTTCACTGACTGCAATTGTAATAGCAATGGAAAAACGTACGAATTAAATGCATTTTCATGTAATGTACCTTGGGGAAGCCAACAGGTAATGAAGATTGCGGTGAAAATGCATGAATTTTGCATTAGTCTAAGACGATGCTGAAATCTCTTCTTTTGTTCCACCTGAAGAAATGAAAACCAATAAATTATTCATAGTCTTTTTCAAAATATTTTTACAGATAGATATGAGTCATATAAACTCAAAATAAGAGAAACCACGGCTTTTCTCTGCCACATCTCTAAAATGCCATAATTTTTAACCAAGGTCTGAAAGTGTTAAAAATGAAATAGTTCTTAAGCAAAAACATGTGGCGTATCTTCTCACCTGTCTAAGCGTTAGGAATTTCATTTTGGAACGCAAAGTGATGAATTCTAAAGAAAAGAACAATGATAAATAGGGTCATACACTGTGTTTACGACAAGAAAGTTTTTAATATTTCGTATCTACTCCATGGCTTAATCATAAATTATAGAGAAATTGTTAATTGGATTATCCATTTTTCTACTTTTCATATGAATTGATTGACGATTTTTTCCACTTAAACTACACGAATATCGTAAAAAACTTTATCATCCCTACATAATGATTATTAGTGTAATATTTCGGGAGATATTAACCATTAAATTATTAGTGAAGTGCAAAATATTTTGATTCTGAGAAGCGTTTGCGATGAACCTATCTTCTAGTGTTGAGTGCAAACTGTGATGTGACGATCGTGAGTACCATGAACACTTCATACACAATTTTTATGTAGCCCAACGTTAAACTAATAATGCTATGAAGAGAAAGTTGTAAATCAAATTCAAACCAAAATTATCCAATTTACGTTCTGTTGATTCCACTTAGCATTCATTGCTATCATAAAAATAAAACTATATGTATTTGTATAACGTTTCCCTTGTAAAAGAAACATATACTGAGTTTTATTTTTTACATCTTCTTTTATTACGACACTTAACATTTTAGGTTGAAGGGAGATGTTACAATTGTTTTGACAAAAGCCGATTATTCTGCAAGTGAAAGTAATAGTAAAGGGCTTACCTTTAATTAAAATGTAGGTTGGTATCAGGTAAATGAACGTAAGAAGAAAGAAAGCATATACTGTTTGCAAGGTTGCGCTTCCTCCAAGTGGAACCTGTTAATTAGTCCAAAAACAAACATCGCTAGCAATGAATTCGTTGAATGTTACCATCATTATTCATTCTTTCACATCCTTAAGCATACATGGACGAAGTGAAAGGCCCTAATGATATCCCTTTTTAAGAAATAAAGTAATAGGTACGAGTACGTAGTTTTGCGTAGGCTGGTTCAATGACTGCTTGCTACTTGCCACTAAAATATTGAACTACGTTACTTGGAACTTTATTTTTGTAATCCTATTTTCCTTAAATTAACGATTATTTTCGTAATACATACTTCAATGTTGAATGCATAGTTTTTGAAATAGATTCGCATAAATGTATTGTATGTTCATTTAAACTTTTGTTGATCATGTAACACAAGATATCAATGAAATTAAGCTTCTCCTAAAGGTCACTCCAGAACACAAGACAAAGATACGAACAGTTATCCTTCGGATACGGTCATTTAATTGTATTGCAAAAAAATCTGTCTCTTCCTCCTAGAACGGAATATTATGCTAATAAAAATAGGACACTCAAAAAAGTACTAATACGTACACCTAACTATGTATTGTAGAGGGGTTAATAAAACTTTCAATGAATGCATAGTTAGTTGAATGCAACTTCTCAAGTAAATGTATGCACAGTTAAAAAACATGTTACGCACAAGTTTTATAAACGTCATGCACACAAGTTTCAATTCAGTGAACTAAAAACACAAAATTTGCACAACAAAGAATACCTTCTTGCATTTGTAGGATCCTTCACTGTTTTGGTCATACTGATTGATCATAGTTCTTGGAAGTGTAATGAAAAAACCAAGTATCCATATTGAAGCGACTTGAAGGAGAATTGTCCGATTTGTCGCGTGGTCTAGTGGATTTCGTGCAGCCTTGCTCCTATCCAAACTTATCGCTGTGATTGTGTATGGTAACACAGGTATCGAGAGTCCTAAAGCAATGAATATAAGTTCTTTTAAACTTTACACATTTGTTAGATCTCAAGAACCTTATTGTATAAAATATTGTGATTTACTTTGAAAAAGTCCAAGCACTGCACATACAGTAGGGTTGTATTCCCACAAATTAGTTTTCACACCACTTCGAACGTTATAAAAGCAGAAAACGGTCATGAAATATACAGATGCAACGCATAAATTTGCAATCAGGTAATTTGAAGGCCTGTAAATTAACAAATATACATGACACACAGGTCACAACTTTTTTCATGCTTGACGAAAAATGTTCTGAAAATTTCATAACGTTTGCTCACCGCCGAAATGTTTTTGACAAACACACCATCGCAAAAATTGAGACATTACCAATTGCACTTAGAACTATAAAAACTAGGGTCACGGGATGGGATACCCACGGATAAGGATACACCCTAACTGAGCGTGTATAACCTACAAACCCATCTTCTGTAGTAAAATCTGAATAGTTTTGAAATGTCATCCTTTTTGTGTAAAAATGACACTCTCAGACAAAGTGAAAAAATCTAGATATTATTCTATGCTTGCTTAATTTTATAACACACTAATAATACACTTTTAAAAATTATCTCAACCTCTTACTATACACTAAAACTTGACTAATTCTTAAACTATATTAAGTTAACATTTCCTAAATCACATAAAGATAAAGCCTTTAAGTAAAACATTTAAAATTTATATGAGATAAGCAGAAAGCCTGATGTATTGGTTAGTAGATTTATAGCGGAATTGTTACAAAACATTACATAGTATCAAACTTCATAATTTTGTGATACCAATATTTAATCCCTTGCGTCTTTTATATAACAGTGTGTGAGTGATAGGAGCAGTTCGCCCCTTGACAATGCGACAAAAAATGTAATGTAATGTTATGTCTATCCTTATCACTGTCTTCCCTTAAAAACTTTTCACAGTAAAAGGACAAGGTTGCTACTACAAAAAATATTAAAACAGTGCGAATAATTTTATTGAAAAACTTTCAAAGTTGCTTTCATATCGCAGTTTAACTTTGAAAATGCGTTTTTTGACTCGATATCCCAAATTCTGAGCAGAGCATTATAGCTGGCCCGAAGAAGGCAATCCGACTTTCACTCTATGTGAAAGCACGAGCAAAACTGAACCTCTGGAGTCGTTTGCTTTTACTCAAATACAAGCAAGTGTGGAAAATACATGCCTTCATTTCTAGAAACTATCTACATATATAAGTTTATACCCTAAACAACCGTTTTTTTTTGCATTTACTATTACAACACGATGTGGATGAAACTTTCTCTTCGAAAGAAAGCAAATACAAAAGTTTATAATAATGCGAGTTTATTTACGATTGTGAGACAAACATCGTAATAGAAAATGTACAAAAGTATGGAAAATTGAAAGGGGAGACATTCACATGCAACACAATATACATAACTTATACAACAATATATTCTCTTAATAAAATGTAACCAAACCTTGCGTGTTTAGAGAGGAAAAACAAGAGTAACGAATTCTCAAGGGAATCAGATAAAAAGCATGATGATATAGACAGCAGTACAAGTTTTCTCTGCAAAGCTACAACCAACAAGTGATCAAATCTAGGTAAATTCTGATTAATTTTAGTTGATACGAATCTATCAGAAACTACCGAGGATTGTATTGCGGTATTCCTTCGCAACCTATTTTTTCTGGTACTATGAATATCCAATAAATCCAACCAGCCATACATGGAAATATCATAATAGAAATAATATGGCAAAATCCGTGAAGCAAGCATTATGATAAGGTAATAATATGACAAGGCATAAAACTGGTGGATGCATTGTACCAACCTTTTGGCTCAGCAACTACACGTGCGATATCACACAATTTTCCACAAAATCAATATTTTGTGATAGACTCTAACGAAACTTTGATTAATAAGGATTTATTAATCTATCGTTTGCCAGTAGAACTAATCATATTCGTTCCTGGAAACCTGGAAATCATATTTTCTCATCTCCTGTTAACACGAATGAAGCTGAATATTTATTTTGTTATCGGAAAAGTCGTAATGATCTTTGGACCGGGTATAGAATGTATATTATTTCAAGTTACAAGCATTCAATTTAATGTGCGTGCATTTAATCTATCTCACGATAAGATTAATACATTTTAGAAATCCCAAAATACTATTTCATTTACAAAACTAAATGTATAATTCAAAAAAACGAAAAATCATGAAAAAGGTTTCCTTATCTTGACACGTTTCATTCCGAAACCGCAAACACTTTGAGTTCTTCAGGAAGGAAGAAGTGACATGGATACTAGGAGAATAAAATAAACCCGGTTTTTATAGCATGCTTGGGCACATTGCATAATAACCTTTTTAAAATGTGCATGAATAAACATATCTACCCCACACAAGTAAAAAGCTTTAATACTTCATGCGATACTAAAAAATGCTCAAGAAACACGATCACACAGAATATGGGATTCCACATCAGAATAAATTACGACTCTGTTTCTTTTTCTTTTGTCGGGGTGGATATATAAGCCACACTACAACATAATCGTCACCACAGGCATGTCATTGGAATAAGATCAAACAAATAAAATGCGTATACTATGGCACGGGTACAAAATCTGCGAAGAATTCTCTAGGTTCCGTGTAATATGCTCGTAACGAGATGTGGACCAGAAGATTTAAGTGAATGTAATTCTACAGTTTGCAAGTCTAGCATTGCACAATGCATTCATTTTTATTTCGCTTCAACAGCCGCAACAAATACGCTTTGCATTTGAGGAGCGTCATCACACTTCTTCCGTTGAAATGGAGGAAGAAGGAGGAAGCATGTCATCGTCGCCACATAATGTACACACACACACGTATCCCAACAGTCCTTAGGTGCAGATGTAGACAGATAGTAACATTAAATGAGAATGGGGCTTTTTCTTGGCCAATTTTACCAAAGCATTAAAATGATGCATTCATTCCCACTCACAAACACATACATAATAAGTATTTAGTTCAATATTATTCCCGATTATCATCCAAACCAACCAGTTCATTATACTGGGATGCATTACAAAGTGAGAATGACTTCTCGGAAATTTAAATTCTTCATGTTCGTAAAAGCTATTGGTGGATCCGTATATACTCAGAAGGATAATATGATAATTTACACTTCGTCCAAGAACTGAATCTTTTCGAGCAGACGGGCCAAATGGTCTTTGAAAGAGTGAGCAAACGATTCAAGAATTTCAAACTCAGTGGAACATCTTCGCTCAGTAACCGTTTCATTGCCCATTGAATTGTTCGGTAAAGCTTTGAAACTTATTGGGTTAGACGAGCGACGAGTAAAGTGAACCTACTTAGAAAATCAAAACACAATTCTTCGTCGTAAACTTCCAAAGGAACGGATAAACACGCTTATTGCTAGTATGCGTTTTTCATTACATTTCATATTTTTTCTGCGTTGCAATTGAGAAAACGGGACGATACAACATTCATTCCCATTCATACGATATATAGTCCTCTATATGTGTTGCATAGTATAATTTAAATCTGTTTAATATTTATTACACACACTAATAATATGACGAAAAGGAGGGGAGCAAGAAATAACAAAATGGGAGTATCCATTGTATCATCATGCAGATCGGCGTGGTAGGATGGAAAGGATGAGTAGGGAAAAAATTGATGCAGCATGCATGCACAAGTAAGTGTACCCTTCATCAAACTCACTTAGAAATATGATCTTTGAAGCATTCGAATATTATGGATCTTAAAAGTTCCGTTAACAGATTCATTCGGCAGAAGACGAAGTAGTCTGTTTACCAGTAGGCATGCAGCCGACGTATTTATATTGAAGACTTTTGTTACGTCAATGTTAAAAAATGTACATATTCGAGTGCAGCTCAATATTAATGGGAGAGAAATTATTTCTTTCCTTTTTTGACATGGTTAAATCGTTAAAATGCTACACAGCTCACTAGCGTATGTCTTTTCGTTTTAAAGACTACCTATATATAAATGTCAAATGCATGAAGACTGGTTCATTCAAGCCAGATAGTGTGTGCTCTCTTCAAAGTGCATTAGATCTTATTGTGATTGTGAAGATATGTGGGTGACTCATTTGGCAATGGCTTTACGAGGTACGTGAATGATAAAAGAAATGCTATGTATGTAGGTAGAGAGATTACCGAGAACATTATAATAAGCTTGAGATGATACCCCATAACTTTTCTCTAAAGGGATATTCAGTTGACTTGTAGTTGACTTGACGGGCGACCTCATTTGAAAATTACTACTGTTTATCTTTCATCAATTTCTTTCCTGAGACACGTATCATCTACTGTTGTTGGATCGTCATCCACACGACGTGAGTTTCAAATGACTGTAACGTAAAGGTCGTTTCAAAGAGTGTACTAAAACCCGACTAAAAAGGATGAACTATATCACGAGGAAGTATTACGTATCTATGTTTGCGACATCAAAGAAACATAATAATCATTACAAATGCAGAATGCACTGTTTTTAAATTCGAAAAATAGGGGAAAGACTTTAAAAAGAAAGCTTCAGTATTTATGCATCATATATCCGTTGTAGTTTTAAATCACAAGTTTTAGAGGACAGGGCTTCTTTCTACTCACCAACTACTACTACTCACCTACTACTTTGTCAATGAGCTTTGCCTGTTGTTGTTACTCTTTTCCTGAAATGTAGTCCATTTGCATAATGTTATGTACATTATGAGGCAATATGTGATGCCTATTAGTGCATTATGGATAAATACATTATGTTTTAAAATGTTGCAAACAAATATTAGCTTACGCGTCCGTCATCATCCGATAGGAAAGTGGAGAGATGCAGTCTGTCTGCACTCTGCGCACACTGAGATCTGATTTCTGTAACTCTTCAGTTGTTTGTTGCCAGTGTCTCGTTGTTCTGACTTGAGCTAGCGCTCTAGACACGTAGAGAATTGCTCCCCCGTTTCCTCTAAACGTCCGCATTTGAGTTCCCTGCATCAGATTTTGACTTCATGCTTTATCATACATAATTATGAACTGAAAACAACCATCCTTCCATAATATGAAGATTAGTAACCAAACTGTGCTATTGCATGTTTTGAAATATTTTACTTGTATTTACAGAATTGTTTTCTCATCTAGTGATACAGTTTGAGAGCTTGAAGACGGACCTATGATCCAATCATTGCAATAATAGAAGCCATACAAAAATAGCTTTCTGGAGCAATATCTTTAGAGTGAAATGTAGAACCGGTGTATTTAAAACAAGATTAATGACATTTTGTGGTGACTCTTGTGTTTATTTCATGTGTACGTGTCATGTGAGGTTCAATGTTCAATGATATTAAGGAGGAGGAAAAATCCTTTACATTTCATTTAAGCTCATTTGGGTGCTTTTGACATTCCATGAAATCCCAATAGGAAATATTAAGTTTTCAATTTGAGAAAGTTGCATTTTTCTCTTCAAAATAAAGTAATAGTTTCCATAATCTCATTTGAAAAGATATCGAGTGTTGAGTTAACACTGTTCTACGATTACATGTTATGTATATGAGATCATTAATTCAATATCACGTAAAGAGAATCGGATATTATGTGAGCTTGACAAGCAAGAATGTGAAATCATCCTTTTAAAGTTTAGAAATGAATAAAAGCTGTGTTTGCATGCATTGACGCGATGCGGTGAAAAATGTGGCTAGCTGACGAGAAGTTATAAGCTTCCCAAAAGGTGTTCCATACTCAAGTCGTGTGTACAAACGTGACTATGTTATTGTTAATGTGGCATTGTTGTATTGGTGTTCGTTACACTACTGTCTTCAGCCCAACAAAGAACAGGAATAAATAAGCGTATGCTTCTATCAACTTGCCTACCTGTTTGCACAACTCATCAATTTGGAATATCGGAATAATGAAGCTTGCGTAAAGAATTTTGCTGCTTTAAATGTTCTGGAAGTGGATGATGAATTTTAAAGTGTGCATGTTTAGAATACATGATGCTCAAATGAAAGGAATGAAAGTTTCGTGGCAATGCCGGTTGAAAAGGTTGCGCGTACGCATTGTTTGACTACATACGTGATTGTATGTATTGAACAATCAAGTTGGTTTGCTAAAGCCACGTTTTCAAGTAATATTACCTAATTGTTCTGCTCATTTCTCTATGCTAATGGGAAATCCATTGTACATTTAATGGTTGGATATATATTATGGAAGCTCTTTGAAATGAGCTACCAGTGCAAAGTGATTTAGAAAAGCCAATGACATTCCGTTTCATCAACACTCTATTCAGAAGCATGCTCTCAGAAACCTTTTAGCAGAGAATGAATAATTTTATCGTAAATATGATAAAATAGCAACGCGGCTTCAACCGACAATGTATAAATGGGAAATGTGAAGCCCTGTGGAAATGTGTAAATCAAAATGCTATCGCAGCATGGACAAAAAAAATCACATTACATCTACGAAAAACCAAACAGAACTAATTTAAAGTTGAATTACTCTGCAAATCTAAGCTCTGGCTATACAGTGTGATATTTCTCTAGCTTGGTATCATATCATTGAACGACTTCTTATATAACTAGTGTCAACTGATAACTTGTCATATACTATTAGGTAAACGTATGATCAATTCTCTTGTTTTTCATCTTTCACTCACCTCATTCCTCATTTTTGCCATTGCCTTTAAAGGTATATTTTTTGACATCGTGATAAAGATTAATAGCTAAATATATATTAAACTAAATCAATGGTAAATTAGTGAAAGCTTCAATTGAAAACAATGATTGATGTTGGGAATGAGAGTGGAGATCGTGGATGCCATTTTTGATTAATGTTCTGTACAACGTGAACGAATTGGGATGAAAATTCTGGGAAAGCTGAGTTCTAAATTGCGGGACACTCACCTATATTTGTTGATGAATGTTCTAAAGCAACAAGCTTATGTGTTGTGAACAAAAGGAATTATCTAGAAAAGTAGAATCCAACGTTTTGAACTTTTGAAAAAGATGTACGCGTTATTACTCTACTAATTCTAAATTTCATTGCTTGAACCAAATATTTTATGAAAAATTAAGGTTAAAATTTAGTATTAACAAATCATATAGTATATACAAACATAGTATAGAACAAAAACAATGGCCACAGAGAATTAGCAATATCTTTGGGATTACGCATTTGTGTAGCATAATTTAATGCATGATGTCATGGGATATCTATTTTATGTAGGTAGCCTAGCTTTTCTCCCTTCATGTGTCTGTATTGCAATGAGATATCAAGTAAATAATATGACACTTTAAACATGTCAGTAACGACTAACATTACAAACTTTTCGCTAAAAGTGAAAGAAGTCGATGAATTAGAAAACAAGTAAAAGTACAGATGTACATGTGCGTGGGTGTAAATACAAGTGTTGTATGAAAACCGTATACCTATATAAAGCTCTGGGAACCGAATCGCGTAAAATTCTTGTTTGAAAATAAAACTTTATTAGAATATATATGAGAAAAGCAATTTTATTTTGCTGAATTAACATTATGTACTCATATTCATCAGTTCTTTAAATTTTAGTTGTTGCTCCTTGCCTTCAGGATACGTGGTTTTTCATGAAGATGAAAAGTTTATAGTTCAAAGAGAAAAGGATTTGAAATACACACTCCAAGGATCTTAACATTTGAGATTCCATGAGTAGTTTCCAGTTTCCAATTTACCAAAGCCGATCGTCTAGAATGGAATAAGTTGATTTATAAATAACTCCCTTTTGTTAATTTCTAATTTCGTTGTTATGCTGCACACAAAAGTAAAAGCATTTCATAGAACTTGCAGTTCTTAATGAAGATATATTCCATCATTCCATCGTTTAATACAACTTTCTTACATGATTGACGTGAAGAAAAAGATGAAGGATTACAAATTAATTAAGGAGAGATAACAGAATTAATACTCAATCTAATCCATGCTCTCAAATAGTTAAGCTCACAAAACTTTCCTCGAAGTGTAAGATCATATACTTCAAATATAATATTACACAAAGTTGTTTTAAGTAAAGAATGAATTATCTTACTATTTAGTTTCATATGAACAGAGAAAGTTTTCTGGAAAACACTTGACTAAATAATACGATAAAAGCTAGCCATTCCCTATTCACAGCTCATCCAATACTCCTACACAATTCTTGTCTTCTTATCACTTACTTGTTTTTCTGTATCTACCCTCAATAGATAGTTGTATGAAGTGTTAAGTATCTTTTAGAGAGGGGAACTATGTAAAACATGAGTTCATAATATTATAATGGCTGCATACATCTATCTTCACGAAAATTTTCACCATGATGTTCAATGAATATTTCAAAATATCTCAATGATTCTTCACGGCAGTTCTCTAGAAACTTGTAAATACCAACAACCACGTGTATAACTTTTATATTGAACCAAAAAATCGTGCAAATACATTCTTTAAAAATTAATAAAGTTGAAATTTATTCACTTCCTATAAATTACGAAAAAAGATTGCTTACGCCAAATAGCCAAAAGCTAACATAAATTTTATGATGCACAATATTAGGATAGTCATAATAATACTACATAACATATGTATATGTCAGTTTAAAGAACCAAATAAAATCCTAAAAAATTCGACAATGACAGCATTCCAAAATTTTAATGTTTTTAATCCAATTATGAAAGAAAACGTCATGACTTCTAGATATATGGCACATTTAAGATGTACTTTGTACTCATTGCACTCTACTCTTGTCTTGTGCATTGATCTTATCATATCAATGTATCATTGAGCATAAAACTTTCGAAAACGATACCTACTCGTAAGCCTGCATGAAACGATCATGGTAAAGTCGGATACTACACTTAATAAGGTTTTTTTGCGCCAACAACTGTTCTTTTTTTGAGTATATAAGCTGTGCACAAATAACACTATTACTCCTCACATCAAATGACACAGAAAATGTTTTGAGAGACGATCATACGATAATCATACATGTAAAGATAGAGTTAGCAAGTGTGTTTGTGCTGTACTTTCTTCAAGCAGGAGTTATTTTGTCACATTTGATTAGGTCGAGAGAGATTAATAATGTAGCAGGTGCTATTTTGCCGTACCGAATTATTTTCGTTGATCGGAAGACGCGTCATTAAAAATGCTCGAAAAACATATCTCATCATGAATGCACGTGGAGATGTCCGACAGTAAAATGTTATAGCTTTTCATGAATGACAAAGATCACACTGTCACTATGTCGTATTTTATTTTAGCCTTCAGTGTTATTCCAACTAAGCATTCTATAATTGATTACTATTATTACGAAACTAAATGGAAATTTGGCAACCAATATTATGTATCTGTTATCATTTAAGGCTAAGGAATCACACAGATAATACCTCTCCAAAAGAATGTGCCTGTCTTTTTATAAACTTGAAAGAGACCTAACCATTTATTACAGCAAATTAACAAAGGAAAATGATTCAGAAAAATCACGGCATGAAATGATGAACCTTGAAAGTATGTAAGAGAAACAAACTAAAAACATGTAATTTTGTTGTTTTGTATCTGTTCTAGGTTGTTTTGCTGCTGCTGTACACAACTGTTGCACGAGTCAAATTTCATATTTACTTACCTAACTTCTAGCATGGAAAAACAACTCTGATTAAATGTCTTCAAAGAGAAGTCCAAGAACTAGTGGTAGTGGTAGTAGTTCCACAACAACCATGGATGATAACTACGTTGATGACCTTTTGGATGAAGATCGGTTTTCGAAAAAGAAGGATGAACTCGAGCAGTTCCAGGAGCGTATGAAAGAAGCAAAATGTAAGTGAACAGAAAATCTGGAGTATATTCATTAGCGTTTACAAATGTGCTTATGCATTTAGCGTAACGAGGCCAATTTTACAGTCACTGGCTACGTGTGTGAAGGATTTGTAGTCACTGACAGAGAAAAACTATAGTGTTTAGGTAATATACAGAGAACGCTTAAAACACTTTAGTACTTTGCCCCTTAAGTTTGGAAAGTGTGTATGTTCCATACTTTTATTTTCATCAGATTTGTCATCATGATATTTTCAAAAGAATATATATGTATTTATGTGTATTTACAAATCTTAGTGACAGCTTTGGCATATCCGATTTTCTACAACTAGTTTATCACTAATTTTACGAGCCACCGAAAAGAAGCCGGCCTTGCCAAATGAATTTCTACGATGAAATCTTCTCACATGCTTTTTTTCAGCTCATGCACTGAAACTTTCTTTCATGCACCGATGCTTTGTGTTCGTATTGCTTACATATACTTCCTCTTTTGTTAATGACCATCTCGTTAATTTTTAAAATATTATGGCAAAACTATAGTATAACTGTACTTAACCGCATTGTAAGTAGGACCTTCCTTGCATACTAATAGGTGGTTTCCTATTCATAATTATACAAATTTGATATATAGTGTAAATAGACGCTTTTGAATTTTGCATGTATCCAGATCCTACTACAGTAAATTGAAATTTGATGCATAATATTACGCTTATTCGAGATGCAATGCATAAGGGTTATCAGTGGAGTCCTCCACCAGCACAACTACGTCTCCAGTTGATTGACCCGTATTGTTTCCCAGCTTCTGACATTGCTCTTTGTAATGATTGAATCTTTCATCACATCCTAACATTAATGAGCTTAAAAATATTACAAATGATACAGATCACGCATGCTATCGTATGCAGAATATTGGTTGAATAATTCAAATGCACCTGATGAGTTGACATTTGCCAATTGGAAAATCCTTTAGTTTGGAACCATAATGGCAGATACAAGGCATAATATCGTATTATATACCTTCGGCTCTGAGAAAGAGCACAGTGTGAACAACAACTCAATGAATGATCTTTTACTGGCTTCAATGTTGCTTGATCTACTAAGAATGATATTTGAACACGAAAGAAGACGGCGTTTTGGAACATTCATACTAAAGCCACTAATGCAACTTAACTGCCTACTAGTGGCTTCGCGAAGAGTTGTCTTCTTAACTTTGTTTACAGAAGTCGCGTGTCAAATACGATAAGACATAGATGACGTGCAGTTGAGGATTCCTATCAGTATTTGCGATAACATCGTAGAAAAATTTAATGTTACTCTTTAAGCATCTCATATAAGATGAATCGGGAGATGTGCAAAATAGTAAAAGGCAATAAAAATGTCGAGAAATGTTTAAGCCGATGATGATGTTGCAGTTTCACTTTTCCTTGAGATTAGGGTTTGGTCCCGTCTTCCTTCTTGTAAAGCTTTGCCAAAACGTAAATAACTGATGAAAACATTACTTCCAATACCAATATGACGCATCCAAGTAAATTATATTGTTACGCAAATTTTTAGTTTTTGTACACCTAACCTAACATGATAGGAGTCGCTCAGCACTGTTTTGAGCAATGCAGTTTTATATACACCTCATGTGGATTTTTACTCAATGTGTAAAGTTTAGAGGGTTGTAGGAATTCCTTTAACGAAACAAAAGCGGAGGTATCCAGCCCACCAAAATATCACTACTAACATATTATTGGTATAAACCTTTCATTTACCAACTTCTTTAAAATAACCAACCTCACCACATTAAAATTGGTCAGAAATGTACTTACTAGTCAATGCAAATATTAAACACATCTTTGGAAAGGGAAAGTCACATGAGACATGAAAATCATAAACATAGTTTCATGCAAATTGTTTCAAGGTATTGGCATTTTTATTTTTAATTGAAGATAAATACTTATCGTATAAATATATTGCATATTTTAGGAATTATTACACCCCTGCGTTTTGTGAAAATGTGTCCCAATTCAGCATTAAATGCTTTTTATAAACATATTTGTAATTTGTATGTACGAATAGCCAAAAGAGGTGAGGAGAAGGCAAAAGGTACACCTTTACTACTCTGCAAACTGATCACAGTTCAGAAATAGAAACCACTACGTCAAGCGCATACATTTGCGTATATTATAATATGTACATGTATGCTAGAATAATAAAAGTAATTAGTAATTACTAACATGAAATTAACACGAAATTAATATCAAATGTCATTCTCCAAACATTTACAGGTTGCAGGTATAATTTTTCATAAACTGATAAAAATGTCTGGTCCAATTTCATCGCGCCAGTTTCTAGAACAAAATTGACATCGATATTGCTCACTCCACTCTAGGCTCCTTGCCAAATGAAATATACGCTACCAATAACTTCCATTTAGTTGTAATAAATGCAAGCAGGCCAAAGCTATATAACAGCTTGATGGATCATATAATCGCATTTAAAAAGTACTATCATGTATTTAAAAATTTAAAGTTTCTTCAATTTGTATTCATTCAACTAACATTTACATATTAGATCTATGTCATATACTGATTTGCATTGCGTGTATGGTATTAATCCTCAAGATGAACTTTGCAATCCTTCACTCAACCTGTAAGATACCTGTACAATAACTTAATATAAATGACTTTGGGAATAATATAATTAAAACTATTCCATTTTGAAAAATCGAATCTCTCTCTAAAGTAGTGATACAACATACAACAATATACAAATTACGATATGCATACCGACAGTTAATATAATACTTTTATCGTTTTATTTTACTTTTGGCACTGCTTTCTTGTTTATTTTACAAAGCAAGCAACCCAAGTGCAAGTGCATCACTAAACTTAAACAACTATGTGTAATATAGTTTCATGTAACGCAGTAAGAATGTGGTACACTGTAAAAAAGGAATTTATCTTCCGGAATCGTTGCTGAATTTACTTTTGTAATTTATGTTAGTTTTAGCATCAAACAATGCAAAGTTACTTCCATTTTACCATAGTATATTTGAGCCTACACTCATTATGTTAATATAACTTCGTTACGCAATAAAATTTGAATGGTAGTACTATTACTAAATTGTACTTAAGAGCACAATCACAACTATTCGATCCTTGGCTAATCGAAATTTTGATTACAACGAAAATTGTCCTTTGCATTCAAACTGCCGTCAAAGTGGACGCCTTTTTAGAAGGTAACATTTTGGAGACAATGCATGTTATATCCTACGAAATGTTATTAGCAGTACCATTCCATTTTTCAGAGTTACACAAAAAAGAGGAACAGACTAACAAAACGATATTATAACTGGCAATTGGGTACAAATAATCTTTCGACTGAAAATCAATCTGTAAGCAGCTGAAAAAATAAAGAGAAAAGACATTTCTACGAAGGCAGGCAATAGGATATGTAGTATAGTAAACTGTTTTCAGTTTTCTATCTACTCGAAATGCTTGATTATCCCATACATTACAATGAAGCTTTATGTTGTTTGAAATTGAAACAAATCAAATCTAAGAAAAACAATAGCTCTTAAATTTTCCACTCGTGTCCTGACTCTAGATAAATATACATTTGTCGAGTCGGGGTTTTCTTTTGTATTATTCATGTACTTTTGCAACCTCATTGGTACATACATAGTACAAAACGCATTTGCCAAAATTGAAAGGTTATTTCTTTATTCTTCCTGTAGAATAATTCCAGACTAGCGGGAGCATTCAGAGAACAAATCAAATAGCATGTTATTATAAATAAAAGACACTCTTTTATAAACAAACATTTGTCTTAATGGCAGCTATACATGTGTTCATTTTATTTATGTATCATATTAGCAACAATTCTACTTACTGACAAGCAGTCAAATTTTGTATTCCTTGTAAAAACATGAGAATAGGACCAAGGAAAGTAAAAAACATAGCTAGAAATTATTCATTATTTGAAACTAGCCTTGAAGCAAAAGCAAACTACAAACTAATGAAAAACCAATTTGAGCAGCAATGTGAAAGATGAATTGCATTTAAAAGTCAAGCTGAATCATTTAATTAAAATCCAAACTTTATAGAGTTCACTTTTCTCTTGAGATGGCCGATGCACGACAGGTTCAGGCAGTGAAATGTATAAAGAGGCAGAAAAAGACACGTCATGTATAAGATTGAAATGCCATTGAGTTCAAGTTGAAGGAAGACATTTATATCATTAATTTAGTGGAAATCATTTATTTGTGAGTGCATATTTGTATCAGTACTTTACCATCATATTTTCCATTTAAATCTCTATAGAATGAAACAAAACCCACTACGGTGAAAACAAAAAACTCGGATATGCAATTGAAAAATACTTCATGATATTGTTATAAATGCATGCTTTGGGCTTGGACATTACATTTTGACTATTTAACAAGTGATCAACGTCAGCCAATAACCTCGACTCGAACCTCGGCATTTTGTATGCTACCGTGACATAGTCATTTGATTACTAGGTTAAATGGTATTCCAAGCCGTTGCAATGAAATATCAACAAGAGTAAGGGTTATCGTATGATTAAAATAACTTCATCAATTGCATAACAAAAATATGTAACTGATTAAATGTAATAATAAAATCCATACATTGGTACAAAGTAGATGACACGGACACGCTTCGTGGGAAGAGCAGGTCGAGCATTAGCTTGGGGATAATTTGGCAACAAATTTGCTAATTAGGATTAATGACTGAGATTAAAACGAAAAGTGGATAAAACATCTTTCAACATCAAACATCAATAAATGTTATAGCTGCAAACAAGAGTAAACAAAACGTTTACTCTGACTCTGTGACACCAACGGTTTTCTACATTTCAGCAATTTTTTCTTCGTTAACTTGTCTCGACAAATTTATGGTATAGGTTTTTCAACAAGCAGTAAACATGAACTTTAATGGGATGCTGTTCGGAAGGAAGCTATGCATCACTTCCTCCTTCCATTGCTTCCCCATTTCCATGTTTGCTACAATGTTCCGGTGCAGCCCAAATCCAATAATAGCACATAAACCATCACCAGAACATGAGCAGTTAAGACTTCAAAAGACTGAAACTATGTACATATTATAAGAAGTATCGTCATTCATGGTGTTAGGTATAGAACGTGTGTAAATGTGCAAAATATGTATCACTTTCTTGTCATTGTGTTCAGGTTGCCTAAAGGCCATATCATATGCCACGTCATACGTATAACTGTGATGATGACGATGCTACACAGTAGTTTTTTCTCGTTTTACTTCACCAAGCAAGTCATTTCCGTTTGTCAGGGCTATTGAAAATGCTGATCTGCTGATGAAGACATTTCTTAACACTTCGAAAATTATTTTACGCACACAACCGAATGCAATGCAAGGAAAACGACATTTTGGCATTTGGTATCCCGTTAAGATTCTAAATGGAAGACACATGTAATACACAAAATCCATACCCACACGTCTACCCCGGTTTCTCACTCGATCCTTGCTTCTTAAATGCTTGTATGTTTTCAAAATTAAAAAATAGGAATTCGCAAACGTGTAGCGTCAGTTATGCCCGAATAGAAAGAGACAAGTGCACACAAAGATGTAGATGATGCATTCACCTAATATTCAATATCCGAAGTGTTACCAAAAAAGTTCCTGCTCGTTGTCTTTTTATTCAGTGTACTGTGTGAAAATCCCAAGTTGCCTTATTTCATGCTTACTAGAGGCTTACATTGTGAAATGAAAAGCTTGTTTAACGAATCCAAAAGTGTGGGAGACACCCGTTTATTTTTTTATATAACATTTTGCTGAAAATATCTTGATAAATACCCGCTCTCACCTTGTTAACATTTTGCTAATTTTTATTTAGAAGTTTTGATTTTTTTTCTGCGAACATTTCTTCATTTGAATGACTTTTAAAGAAACGGCCATGATTTTTAGTTGTACTTCCAAGGAACGCATACACTTCCTGTTTTAAAAACGTGTAAGAAATTCGGTTCTGTAAATGCCATTGCCAGAATCCAACATTCAATCTGCCGAGTGCTTGTCGACAAAAGCGAAATTCGTGCTATATTTTTGATAAATAAAATGATCTTTGTTAATTTATCGGTGTTCAGACAAGTGTGCATTTATCTCAGTGATTAGTTCCCTTTTAAAAATATTACCCGTGTTGCTGGTTAACTGCAATGAGAGCTGGCTTTAAAAGAAATATTAAAGAGGATGCTGATCAAGGTTTGTAGAAAATAAACAATTTAGTGCATACTTTATTCAATTGACTCAAGCTCAAGTCAAATGAAACCATTAAAAATATTTATAAGCATTATTATGTCACCATTATAGAATAATATACGAGTGTAGGGTGCAGAGGTTTAAGTAAAAATAGTTCAATATCGTCCATTTTCATTTATTTTTTATACAATCAATAGTTGGTCCTCTATTTTTTCAAATGACTCCAGACATACCTACATATGCACGTTTGGAAAGTTTTTGCATGCATATTAAAAACGTTCAAGCCAACGCTTTTGAATTGCTTCCGTCGTAGAATAAGATTTTGCAGAATATGATCCACCAATAAAGAATCAAACTATACTTCATTACATGATTAAAGATGCGTCAGCAGCCAATCTATTACATTTAATACATAAATATTAAAAAGCCTTTTTAGATCATCCAATGCTGAACATGTAAGCTTAAAATATTGCATTATGGGTATATGCATAAAACACGACTCCACCAAACAGTTCATTTATTGACATTTGACATGATCAATCTAGATAAGAAAGAGTATCTCGTTCTCATTTGTCAGGAAACTCAGTTCAGTCCCAGTGCAATCTGCGTATCCACCAAATTCATGTAAAAGCACAATTACAGCTTATTTAAGGAAGAACAAACATTAGATAGTTTTCAGATGGAATTTTAAATTCCAACATAAAATAATATGCAATGACTCAATATTGAATGTACGGTTTAATTTTAATTATTTTATAACTGATTTATTTTTCAAATCAGCATGTAGTACGATAATGAATTAATTATCATGTAAATAAATATCCATTTCAAACTCATTAACTCAATCCATACAATTTTACACACTAATCAAAGCAATTTAGATAAAACCCTTTCACCACGCCACCGACTTTTTTGTTTTCTCGAATGTCGAAACTCAGGCTGACATGACATGACTGTTATATTATTTTGTTTCCTCGACGGGCTTGCCTATGAAATAATGTTTGTGAATTGCAAAGCATATCAATTGCAGACATTTGCAGTCGCCACACACATCACACAAGTCGTGCCGTGAGTACCGTAGTTTTGTCGGCAGTGCCGGCGTATCAGGTTGGATTTTTGCTTTTCTCATTATTACATTGAATCCCCTTCTAAATATGTATTGTACAATAACTCCAACTCCACCAATATTAGATGTTGCATATATCAATTAAAAATTACACTCAATGATATCCAATTCCTAGACTATTAGCTAGCACATGAACGAAATAATTAAGCACATTATAGGCAATATGCATGTATTTCCAACTTCCTGTACATATTCTCATGAAACACATTTAAGTATGCATCAGTAAAGAACGGTAATAAATGGCATCCGTTTAAAAATCACAGAGAATGGCAATATGGTGCATTTGTCAATAAACATGCCTGAATGTACGAAGCTTTTAGAGTTCTTTTTTTTTCTTGCGTAATGTATGGATTGCCAGGCCTTTACGTTAAACACAATGCTTAGGTATTATGCACACACTCTTCAATATAAATGGTATGGGGAAGCAAAATAAATACATGTAAATACACATGGTCAATGGCAATGTAAGGAAAGTCCAAAAGGGTTAAAAATGTAAACTTACTCTGTGTTATATGTTTTTCTTGTGTGTGTGGTGCAATAAAGTATTCTTGTAGCCGCATCACTTCAAATGTGAGCAGTCTACTGCATATTTATTGTACAACGATGATACTACCAATAATAATAGAGCAAGATTTTTTATGGCTTCAAGTCGGTCGGTCTCAATCTTTGGGTGCTACATTTAACATGTGTATGTACAACCAATGATAAAAAAAGTGTTGTAAATGCATATAAAAATTCAGCATTGTTGCTTATATGTTGCATGTATGTAAAAACTCTATGATCATCTCTAGACTACAGATCATACAAAAGACAGACCATTCTTGTGCCTTCATTGTCGCACAGATTTGTGAATCTCTGTGATATAAGTAGACTTGTAGACACAAAATCACAACAGCACACAGGCTATTAATTTTTTCATGCATCCAACATTCTAGATGTACATCTTTACTCACAATAAATGGGCATAGATGCAATGCAGCACACTACACCTGTTGCACATTATCGTTTAGGACACTTTTTATCCAGCCATGCCATTTCCCAACACATACATCTAATCTACATACATGAGCAATTACAGACTTGACCTGAACTACATTAAAGTAGTGCAATATATGCAGCAACATTAAAAAGTAAAAGTAGAGCTTGTTGATGACCGGAGAATGGACATTTGGACAATGTCTGGGTCTAAAACAAGCTATGCAAACAGGAGCATAAACAAACAAACATTGCAATTTTTTCACATTTGCCAATAGTGCTAACTTCACTTCCAAAAGTTCCAGAGAGCCAACAGCTCATTTGACTTTACTACGATCAGCTGTAAAAGCAGTTGAATAGGATGTAAATGTGCCGTGTGATCGTGGACAACATAATTAATCACAAAGTGTTGGTGACATTTGGAACTCTATCATCTTAAATTTATAAATTAGTGATATTTACTAACATTTATAACAGATAAAACTGCATTCTCCTGTCACATATGATTTGCCTTGTGGTGTATATTTGTACACCTCAAATCCGGCTTTTTAGTGGCAATTACTAACCTTCTTGCCAAGATTGGCTTGCAATTCATGACCTATGAATTAACTGTGAAAACATTTTATATTGCAGTTGTTCACTCGTGCAGTGCCACATGTCATGTACTATTAATCAGTTGAAGTAAAAACAAAAATGCGTGTCCATTCATGAAAAAGGATTTTATGCACGTGTCCACATGACTAACAACTACAAACTATAATCTAGCTACAGTAGTGCAACAAATCCAATAATAATTTAATTAAATTCAGAAATTTAAGTTGATTCAGAAGTTTATGTAAATTGTAATAACAAAGTTATTACAAAAAGTGTACTCAAATGTTATGAGCAATTTGACCTTCATTCGTAAACAACAATGTCCGATTCGCCACCTTCTTCTTCTAGTCCAGGACCGGAAGGCCCCGGAGTCGTCTTTTTTGGTAAAATAAATGTCTATTCAATTGTTGACAAGAACAGTATAGAGTACATCTTTTATTTCTGACTGCCTTATTTGTATTTTCAATTTTTAACAATTCAAACGCTATTTTGCGTAAACATTCTTAATACGCTTTCATGAAAAACAAGTTTGATTCATGCACCGCACCACAGACTACAAACAGTATCGGTCACGTCACGTGTATGTGCGTCAAATGCATTTTTCCATATGTCAAATGTCAACCAGGCATCGACCTATGGTAGTAGTTATGTCAGAGTTTCTTTCACTTTCCCTTCTTTCAATCGATCCGCTCACCCTGCCTTATGTGCCGATTTTTTCTTTTTGTTGTCACGTTCTCCTCATCTGACAAATCTCACTTCCTTTCACTTCCTTTCACTCTCCATTATCTCTTCCTTTCACAATACACAAATAACAGTATCAATTCAAATATTTCCTTCGTTTTATTCTTTTAAGCAAGGATGAATTAGTTGAGATAATTAGACTTGTCAAAAATAAAATATGCAATTAAAGTAACTGCAAAGTTCACCCTACATTCCATGTAATGGATTCAACCAAACCAACAAGGAATTGTAGAAGTTGTCGGTTCAATGGCTTGATTGCTACTAATACTGAAGTTTGTTTAAAGCACTGGTTTTGACATTGAAAATTAAATTGACATTTACAGAAACGCTGGTGTAACACCCCGAAAACATGCACCACGTGTGTATGTATGTAAATTACTTTCTACTATGCACAAGTTTAAAGAATTCTGCAAAATGTTTTTAAATTTAGTTTGTGTGTGTACATACGCATCTCTTATCAAAGTCATGATCATCATGAGAGTAAATAGCCCAAAGTAAGATTCGCCGGTGGAAAAAACTCGGTATCTTGGTATCATAGATACCGGAAAGTTTTTTTTTGCTTGAACGGGAAATTTTGCATGAGTATAAATCTTGCCGGATGTTAGTAAAATTATGCCCATTTTGTTGCCGTTTGATTGAAGACCGGAAAGTAATACGAGCAATCAATTCTCTTCCCAGCGTCCCTGCCCAAATTTTCATCCCAGAATTCTCAATTTTCCTTCCGGTGTCTCAAATTTTCTTTCCAGGATCCCGAATTCGCTTCCCAGGATCCCAAAAATTTTTCCATTAGCTTCAAATTCTCTTCCAAGAATTCCAAATTTTCTTGCCCAATTCAAAAGTTTCTACTTAAAATCATATTTGTTTCCATAAATATAAAGTTTCTTCTGAAAATCATAATTTCTGTCCCCTTAAATATTCCAAATTGTTTAATGGTGCATGTTCCTGCAAATTTAGTTTAAAGCACCTAATTTCCCTTAATGCTTTGGTTAGAGTTTACGTTTATGTTATTCAACATTGAATCTTAAGAATAAAAAAAAACCAGTTGTACTTTAAATGTCGCTTTTTCAAGTACAATAACTATAAATCACCCAACTAAGCTGGAATTTTTCAAAGTTGGTGACCGGGAAATTTTTGAGGTATATTTTGGATACCGGGAAAAAAAAATTTTTTCCACGAGCGGTAAGATTCTTTTAAGCCAAAATGTCTTATATTGATAGTTATTCCAATATATTGGTTACATGTATACAATTAGTCGGATGACGAATACTGACTGACATGAAAAGATGCTTTGTTTATGATAACGTGTGTAAAGCATGCATTATGAAAAATCAAGACATGTGAAACGTTATCTAGGCGAGGCCAGGCAAAGAGAACGGTCTCTAGATACGCTCTTTAAATCTTTCCTGCATCGTATAATATGGAATGTGTTATCTTCTCTAATGTTTATTAAAATACTCCACACATGTCAGCGAGTTAGCATTTCATGGATCATATAAATTTGCCAATTTGGTTATCCAACTGAACTCACATAGAAATGTATATGCGGATAAATATAAAACAAAAACGGAAGCTAATCCTTTTGTAAAGGAATCTCTATAGCTTTCATCTTTTCTTAAGAATGCAGTGTTTAGACAAAGCTGTCAGCAGATAATAAAGCTATTGAACAACTCATGGCGTTCAGAATAATATGATGTGATATATTTACTTACACGTAAATGTTTGAATGCAGTCATCTAGAAACCGAAAATTTAGGTATCTGGGATTCAGTTGTTTGCTGCCTATTTCTTCCAGTTGCCAGTGCTCGTATAATTGTATTGTATGTTATATGTCTACACTTGAAAAGATGCTCAGTTTGTGTTCAGCCAGCAGAGATATCATCTTTGATTTTGCATACAATTTTTTATGCTGCTCAATTTCACATGTATAAATTTACTAACAGTAAGTCCAATCGAAAAACGAAAACATATAATTAGTAAAATACATTCAAAAATTGCTTAAAATATTGACTTTTAGAAAGCACATGTTTAGTGAAAGAAACAAAGGTATTAATAGCTTTGAAAGCTGTAGATTGCTTCACTTTTTCATAATACATCCACGTCTGTGCTTTTCTACTTTTTTACTTAATCAAATAAAAAACTAAAGAATTTTACAATCAATATATCATTTTTTCAGATGAGAGAGAAGATGTCCAGAAGAAAACATTTGGAAAATGGATAAACTCCATGCTCGCCAGGGTTAGTACAAATTTCATCAAAGGTTCTTACAATATATATTTAAATAGGTCTAACAAGTATTTAATAACATTCTTTTCTACAGGGGAATCAAACTCCTATATCAGACATGTTTTATGATCTCAGAGATGGAACAAAGTTACTATCCCTTTTGGAAGTCCTTACTAGCAAAACATTTGTAAGAAATATCAATTTGCCTTAAATTTTTGGGTTTTTTGTTTCGAATTTTAGAAATATTATCAAACAAATGTTGCTTTCCATTTTCTAGAAACGAGAGAGGGGAAGAATGCGAGTACACCACCTGAACAATGTTAGTCGTGCCTTGGATGTTTTAAAGGAACAAAAAGTCCGTCTTGTAAATATTAGTAATAATGACATCGTGGATGGAAATCCGAAAATCACACTCGCTCTCTCGTGGACAATATTTTTACATTGGCAGGTATGTATACATTTGGAGAATTCCATCTAACTAAAATAACTACAATGGTATTTAAATGTAATGAACATTTCAGGTCAATGATATAATGAAAGAGCTTATGGCGACTATGCAGCAATCAAATCTGGAGAAAGCGTTACTTTTGTGGTGCCAGCAAAATACGGAGGTATGAAATACTTTATTTTCAGAGTAAACATGCAATAGATAGCAAAAATGTGGTAAAAATAATATTTTGTAATGTGTTTGAACAACAGCCATATCCCGGTGTAGAAATAAGAAATTTTACAACTTCCTGGTCAGACGGACTTGCCTTTGCAGCTTTAATTCATCGATGGAGACCTGAAGTAGTAGATTACGGTAGTATCGCAGCTAAGCCTGACCCCAACGAAAGACTAGAGATGGCATTTAACATGGCTCGGGAAGTTTTTGGAATTGAAAAACTTCTTGATCCTGAAGGTATTCACGTAGAAGCTTATTGAATGATCAATTTCTGGATTTTTAGCCCTCTTTGGTGCACTAACAATACTTTAAAAATCAATTTAGATGTGAACACTCCAATGCCTGACAAAAAGTCAGTGATGATGTACGTCATGTGCCTGTTCCAAGCGTTAGCTCAGAGTGGGATAGATCCTCCTCCTTTACCAAGTAAAGATGTCCTTCAAGAAGCCATTGCCACTGCCAAATTAGAGGAGGAGGCATCTAGAGGGCCAACGGTGGAACTAACTTCTTATCAAAATATTGTGGAAGAAGTGCTATCCTGGCTCCTAATTGCCGACGACCGAATAACGACAATGGAACCTGTCAGCGATAGTCTAAACGAAGTGAAAGGCCAATTTCAGGAACACGAAGCAAGTGTTTTAATAGTCGCATTTCATGTTAAGAAAAGAATTTGTATGAAACAGTGACTGATATGTATTATTTCTGCGTAGAAATTTATGTTATCATTAACGGACCACCAAGGAGATGTTGGAGAAGTGCTCCAAGAGGGTTCTAGACTTCTTCAAGAAGCAAAACTCCCAGCTCATGAAATCGAAGAGGTTCGTGTGCAAATGAAGTTGCTAAATACAAAGTGGGAAGATTTGCGAGTGAAAGCTATGGACCGACAAAACAAGTGAGAACGATCAGTCTTAGTTTTCGGAAGAAAATTATAAGCTAGTTTGCAAGTTTCTGCCTATGTGACCCATAAAATTGTGTTTTCTAGAATACATGAAAAGTTAATGACGCAACAACTTGCCGAACTGGAAGCCCTGAAGGAATTTCTCACAGGAACCGAGGATAGGATATCCCGAATGGGGTCCTTAGTTCTTCACGATCTCAATTCACTTGAAGACCAAATGAAAGAACAACAGCTACTACATGAAGACATTATAAAACAGCAAGAAAGAGTAGTCGCGTTTTCCAATTTAGTTGTAGTGGTCGACGAAAATAACCCAGATACTGACTTTTCCAATATGGAGGACCAGTTAGCAGCCCTTAGTGAAAGATGGTCTCACATCTGCTCATGGACAGAAAAGCGTGGAAAGTTGATTTCGCAGCTCAAAACTGCAGTTCCAGTATATTTAGAAAAACACAAGGACTTGGAAGAGTATTTGCAAAACCAAGAGAAAAAACTGAAGGAGGTGGAAGCGAATCCGAATGACAACTCGGAAGACTCTTTAATGGAACGATATGAGAAGTTACAGGTATTGCAGAATGTTCTTGTGTTAACTATAATGAAGTGCCCTAACGTTATGCGTTATATAAATCATTCATTACATTTTATTCTTGTTGTGCACAGCATTTGCAAGCGGAAATGGAAACAAAAATGCAAGAAATAGGAACGCTTCAAAGTGAAGTTCAAAAGTTAGTTGACGAATCAAACAGGTCTAGTAACAAGCCCGAAGGAAAGGCTGATGAAACTACACCTCGAGAGGATCCAACAGATGAGCAATCTGAAATCGCCGTAACGAAATTCATGGAGAAAATAGAAGGCTTGCAGGATAGGTGGGACGCGATATCACAAATCTTGGAGGCCCAAAGCCAAAGAGTAAGGATGTCATTAGTTGTTACGTTATTAGTGACATAATTGTTACTGATTGCTGTGATTTGAATTCAATAATTGTGTTGCGTGATAAAACTAATCGAAATGAGTATGTTTAACAGATTAGCAAATATGGTATTAACACTAAACCCAACAAGCATGGTATTGATTTCGTTGACATTGTGGCTATTTCAAAGGCACAGGTGTGTTTTCCTATATACTATAATAAAACTGATTTTATGATGTATTATTGGATGTGTTTTGTGTAAATTCGTATTAAATTCTATTGGATATAATATGTGATTTGTATAGGATTTTCCAAGAGCCAAAAGGACAAAAATAATGAATGAATGGGAAGCCTCACACGCGAGGGTCAATGAATGGCTACAGCGTACTGAAAACCTTGTGGAATCATCTAGTGGTAGTACATGTACATTTGACGAATTAAGTGTAGACGAACAGTTAATATTGTGGGAAGACTTGGAAGCAGAGCTTACTTCCAACGAAGAAGTCTACAAAAAGGCGGTGGCAGACTCTAATTCCTTAATTAATGTTATGCGAATGGGTAATTTTTTATGGTTTTATTACTTTTATTGCATCAGTCTTTTTGCAGATAGAAAAATTACATTTTTTATGAATACTGCTGCTCTTTAAAATTTCAGAAAACCAAGATACAACAGATATTGAAGAACAAGCAGAAAACCTAAATAAAAAATGGGAACTTGTGAAAACAGCGTTGGTGGAACGAAAGTTACTTATTGACTACTTGCTAGCAAAGAAACAATTACACAGTGAAATCACATCAATGACAAATACACTTACAGTGAGTAAACTCCTACTGGCTTACTCCTCTATTGTACGATATTACTTTTTGTAAATGTTAATTTCAATTTTTAGGCATATGAAAAGTGGCTCGATAGTCAAGGGGAAGTCAGTCCAATATCCAATGAAGGAAGAAGGCTGTTGGAACAATGTAGGGTAAAAAACAAGACGATCTTATCACATGAAGGACGCGCAAACAAGTTGAAGGCTAAGGCCAAGGAGACACTTCAGATTCATGCAAAGGCTAATGAAGATGAAGAATTAAAGCAAGAAATTGAATCGTTCCAGACAAGATGGGATCAAACCGTAATAAGGTTAATTGAAGAACATTACATTATACTTATCCGAATTTAAAAGAAAGACCAACATTGATAGCACTGCTACAAAACTCATCATTTCCATGCATTTCGTTTGTTTCACAGATTAAAGAATCGCTTACTTGAGCTAGAAGATATCAACGATATGTCACTGGAAGAAAAATACAACGAGTCATCACAAATAATCGCACAATGGATTAACCAGACGGAAAGTTTGTTGTTTTCTGTAGAAGTTAAGTTGACTGATGTTAATGCAATGAAACAACAGTTCAAACAATTGGAAGAATCCCTTCATGCTGCCAAAAACCATGAAAAAAGTTTGGAAGCGATTGGCTCAACTGATTCTTCAGTAGCACCATCCGCAAATGTGGATGAGTTGAAGACTAGGTACACGGAAGTTAGAACTTTATTAGAGGACAAGTTCAACCATTTGAGCGCATGTAAGTTTGCTATTTACAAAAACCAAGAATGAATAATTTACTTGCTACTCTTTGACAATTGATGTGATTTTGATTACAGTAATTGGGAAAGTTGAGCAATGGCAAGCTGAAATGACTGGTTTGGAGACATGGTTGGAAGAGGTTGATGTTTTTGTTTGCGCAGAGACACCGGCAGTTGGGGATTTTGAAGTTTTGGAGGCTCAATTGGAACAGTCTAATGTACGTATAAAAAAGTGCATTTTGATTTTAGACTAGAAGAGTTTGAAATTATGCGTATAATAAATGTTGTTTTGTGTTGTAGGCACTGCAGTCGGATGTTTTTACCTTGTCACCAAAGTTCAATAATCTTGATATCACTGGAAAAGCGCTGCTGAAAGAAGCAGATGAGTTAATTTTACCAGTAATGAGAACGCGTTTGTTTAAACTAAATACTCATTGGACAAGTACAACGAAAAAAGCCAAAGAACAGAATGGCCTTCTTAAAGAAGCGTTTGGAAAGACAAAGCTGGTACGCATATCCCTCATTTTTACCGTAAGTAATTTATTAAAAGTTATGACAGATTGTACATGTTTTTGTTTGTGACTCCAGGTGCTACAAGGGATGACTGAAATGACTGAGTGGCTCAATGTTCTAAAGAAAGATGCTCCAGAAGTGGGTTCACTCAATAGTCCATCCGATTTAGCACGACTTTCCCGCAAATATCAGGCTCTTAAGGATCGCGTCGACAAGAAGCAAGATTCCTTCCGTTTGTTGAATGATAAAGGAAACGAATTATTACTGCTTCATCAAAGTATGGAGTGGAGTAGCTTCTATTATGGAGAAAAAGTTTTACTCTGGAAGTTTATCGTAGACTAAATAATATGTTTTTACTTTGAAATTCAGAACACTGCAAAGACGACGCACGACGGGCTGCCACAATACAAGAACTAGCCAAGAATTTCACGCAGTTGAACGCACGATGGACTGAAGTAACTGGAATTGTAGACCGTAATTGCCAATTACTAAAGGAAGCGTCTTACCTTTACGGCGAATTTAGAAGTAATTTAATTCATACAGCTTTTACGTTCAGGAGGCAAAGTGATTAACGTTTAATGTACTTTAAACAGGTCTCGTGGCACAGGAAACAGATTGCCTTGATAGAATTGAACGAAAACTGAGGAAACCTGTGACATCCGCAGTCGATGTAGAAGAATTATCTGAAGATCTCGGGGTATTGTCATTGTGAACCTCAGTCCTGACGGTGGTGTAAGAAAAGTAAGATAAATATGTATATTGTTTTGGCCAATTTTAGGACATTGAATACATGGGAAGCCAACAAGACGTGCGATTGGCACAACTCCAAGAAATCAGCCGTCAACTAGTTGAAAGAAGCGTCTTAGTACAAAGTACACAAGCAGAAGTGTCCCAGGTCATGGCACGCTGGTCCCAATTAAATCAAAAGGTATGTGTGTTTGTTGATGTAGCCGTGGTGTGCACGTTTGTAATTTTTACTGTGATCTGGTTGATATCACAGAAGAATGAAAATTAATTGTGAAAACTAACATCTTTGTGTTTTATTATTGGTATTTATGGATAACCACTAAATTAACCCCCGGAATTCATAACACATACGGAACTTTGGTACGGTTACGCGTTTAATTCCGTCTACATGCTACTGGTAGGCGGAGGAAAGAAAAGTACTATTGGAGAGTGAAATGTGTGAAGCTGAAAAATGGGAGGGGGATGTACAGCAGTTGTTTGATGGCTTAGAGAGCTCAGATAAAATTTTATCTGCTCGGCTCGAACATGATTTAACTGCGGAAGACTTACCAAATGATACACAGGTTGGTCGGTTGTTTCTAATTGTGTGTTTGTTTGCAATAATGCTTGTTCCTTGCTAGTGTTAATCAATATTTCAAATTGAACAAATTCGGAAAATTAGTTTGTCTTGTACTTAATCTACATTTGTGCATATGATAGCAACTCTCCGAGGAACTGACTCATCAGCAAAATTTGCTTACGAAAATGTCCAAGCAAGTTGAAAATTACCGAAAAGCTGGAAAGAACGAGGCAGCTAGTAGACTGGAGGAACAAAAGGATATGCTTCAATCTCGGTTTGAAGATGTTCAGTCCAAGTTCAACCAGTTTTCGTCTCCACCTCCTGAATCGAAAATATGGCCAAAAATTGAGAGAATCTGGCGATCTCTTAGGCAAGTAGAGCAGACGCTTTGCTTTCTTGAATTAGCATCGGATGATCCAGAAAGCATTCAAGGACAGCTCAATCATTGCACGGTAATTTCTCTCCATCAATGACTCTCCATTCTTGTGTATCTCGGCCTCTGACTTATATCCCATTTTTTTAAAAACTAACAGAAAGAGTATGGCGTTCTCAGCGATCTCAAACGGGAAGTGGAATCAGTACTTAAAGAAGGTCGTCGGCAAGTGGAAGACAAAAAGAGCGACTCAAAGTTAAGCGTTGAGCTAGATGGAATCAAAGCTCTGTATAACAAGGTGAGATATAGTTTATGACCTTTCTAGTATCATGTTAAACTATACGTTTATTATTCAGCTAATATAACTACAAACTACTTAATTGTGATATGTTTGCAGCTGGGAATGCAAATAGCCAGTATACGTAGCTCCTTAGAAAAGGGACTAACTGTTAGCACTCAACTCAATGACCATATGCAAGCTTTGGAAAACTGGCTGGAAGAAACTGAAAGTCAACTTGATTCTCAAGAGGAAGAAGTAGAACAGTCATTTTTACGCGTAAGCAAAGACCTTTCTCAAGATTATAAATATAATGAATAGTTTTACAACTGTCACTTTTACTACACTTGCTAATTGCTGTGGTGGCTTTCACATTTTCACATTGTTGAACTGTTTGCTTATTTGTGGTATTTCTGTATGTTGCTTAACACAAAAGGATTATGACATACTTGGGTGAGTGCAATTTTATATCCCAGGCTTAAGGAATATTGTATTGAGTTTACGTTTAAAAAAATCAATACTTCATCGGGTCTTATTGCATGCTTAGCGTAACCTCTGTTTTTGCGACTTTTAATTTCAGTATGTCTGGAAGAAAATTTTGAACACATTTAAAAATATTTCAGGGCCGCATTGAGGAGCTGCCGAGATGGTCGAAAATTGTCGAAGAATTCGAACAAAACTACGATACATTCCTCAAATTAGTGGATCCTGTTTTATTGGACTCTTTGAAGGACCGCCGACAAGTGATTCTGAAAAAGTGGGACGTTTTGAGCAATCAAATCGTCAAAATGCACAGAGAAAATTTATCTCTGAAAGACTTGGATGAGGCTGAAACAAAGCAAAGGGGCATAGTGGGAGAATTAGACAAGTGGCTGGTGAAAGCAGAAGCGTTTTTAGGCAAAATGTCCGGTGACAACGTCGTATTTGCTGATGACGAAATGTTTGAGTTACAGGTAGAACTTTGACTGAAACTCAGTGAATAAAGCCATGTAATAATTAAAGTGAAGTGATAAAAACTAACCAACATTACATTTACTTAATATAGGCACTCAATGATGAACTCACTGAGAGAAATCTCAAGTTGGACAGCTTACGGGATGAATCTATTGATCTCATTGTGGCGAAAGGGGATCCTTTTAGCGTGGCCAACGCAGAAAACTTGATGCTCCAGAAGTTATCACACCGTTTAGAAGCAATTGGCAATCACCTTCAGGTATTTTACTGGAAAATATTTTCCCGTGTCTTCGTTTGAGCTTGTGGAAAGCTTGTTTTGTTCGTACACTTGGCTGATTTCAGTTTTAGCAAGTGAAGTCTCACTTCCTGTGCCAGTTTTAAGCTTTTATTGTTGTATTTGTAGAACTTGAGTTCGTTCATTGTCCTGGATGAAGACGAAGCAGATGAATCTGCTGATGAAAATTTCACTTCCAGTAAATCCAAATCACAGCTCAATTCAGAGCCATCTGCCGCTAGCACTGCACGCTTAACTACCAAACCTTTGTCTTCGTCTGCTTCTAATGCCACTATTGGTATATGCAACCCAGCGTTTGATTTTGATGATGATGAAGATTCCCAAGAGCAAGTCCACTCATTTAAAGATGATATGCCACCTGTTAAAATGTCCAAAATTGAGGAAGATATGGAAGAGGATGAAGAAGTAGTAACGATTCGAGATGAGTATAGTGGTTCTAGTGTTGTAACTCCAGTTAGGACAAGAAGTCATGCTGACTCCATTACCAACGAAAGAAATTTAGGACGAGAATTCAGTTTCCCAGAAGAGCAAATGGCCATGAGAAATATGACGAAACAGCAAAAAGTGAAACCCAATGGTGTCTCAAAACAGAGTAGTTTTGGAGATCAAGATGCCGATACGGATGAAGACGCTCAGTCAATTTCCCTATCCACCGTATCGGAAGCGTCAACTGTCATTGCTGGTGATGGCGGAAAGCAAATGAGACAGTCATCTTCTGGTCATATGGTAAGTCCAACTGGAATAGTAAGAAGAACGTCAAGAAAGAAAGTCGTCAGCAATGAAGGGAACGTTAAAATTGTAGAAATTAAGTCTCGTGACGTAGTTCAAGGGATTTTACGTATGGAACCAAAAATTATGGGTGGTAGTGGTGGCGGTGCAAAAGAACATGTTGCAATTGTTAAAGTTCCACTTGTAGCGTCGCAAAAACAGCAACAACAACCTTCATTGCCTCCTCGGTCCTCATCTCAAAAAAATGCACAACCTTCAGCTTTAAACGTTTCTGCTGCTGCTGGGTCAGGGCCAAGTCTTAACAAAACCTGGCACATGCCAAAGGTTCGAAAAAAATTAGCGCTTTCATTATTTGCTGTACTGTGCTATTTAAATTTTTGTTTGCTCTTATTCCGAGAATGCATTTGGTAACCTGACCCTCACGAAATACCATTTTTGCTATTTATTTTTTATTTTCTGAGTTTTGCTTCTATGCTTTTTTGCTTTCATGCTAACCTAACGGACATAGGCTTCAAAATGCTTTTTAATACCATACACACATAAATACTAAACTGCTTGTCCAATTAAGTAGACGAATCTCAACCACCTACCTACATAAAATTAATCACAATTTGTTTAGTCTTGTATGCACACAGTCCCTTGAATGTACCTGATTGACCAGAAGAAACGATACATTGCAAAGATGCAATGAAGTCTTACTTTTTGATTTTTATAAATTACAAATAAATTATAAAATATTTATACGGTGGAGACGGGATGGAAAAAACATGTATGATCAAACTGAACCCATATACAATGCCATTTTAGGGTGCAGTTGGCAGCCAGGGTGAACCGACCAAATTGCCTCCGAGCACACGCCCAAAATCAGCGGATGCGGCGGGGTTTGTAACAGCAGTTAGCAATTTGATAAATTCACCCAGTGAAACGTCTAAAAATGAGGAATTGTTAGAATTTCACAAAGAAACCCTCGATGTGGCAACGACTTTGAATAAAATGGCTGAAAAGCTTGAAGAAATTGAAAAGAACAGTGATCCCAGGAACAGAGTAGACGTAAGACAGAGAAATAAAAAAACCACAATACGAATGTACTCTCCATTTTGTTTGAAAATCTTAAAAAACCTTCTTGTACATGTTTAGGTACTAGAACAGGAACTCAGGGCAGTGGAACCTGAAGTGGCCCTCACAATAAGCAAAGGAGATTCACTGGTGTTTAAAATATCAAAAGTCGACATTAAAGCTGCAAACCAAATTAGAGCAGCTTTGGATTTACTCAGGTCCGATTGGTTACAATTGAAAACGCGTGCTGAAAGTCAACGAATGACTTCTATTCGAATGGAAGCCAGTCAGATTGAATGTCAGTCCATCATTCAGCAACTGGATGAATATGTTGCAGACGCAACTGCACTCAGCGAAAAGGAAAAGAAGGTATTTATTTTTATTATAAGTTCATGGATATGATAAAGTGTAAAGTTGCAAAAGCACACCTAATGTTCTCCTCTATTATACAGGATACTACCAGTGAATTTCTTCGCAAAAAGGAAGAATTAAAGATGCTCAAACGCAAATTAGCAGAACTCGAAAAGAGAAATGTTGTTGGGGCAAAAAAAGAATTTGAGGCTCTTCAGGCAAAATGGACTCAACTAGAGAAGTCATTCAAAGCGGCACAACCGAAGAAACGGGACCCAAAATCCAAAACTCCTGACAATAGTGAATCCTGTCCTCCAATAATCAAACCTAAACCGATCTCTCCATTGAAAAAGGAAGGTGTTTTGTCCCCAGAGTTTGTAATGAAAGTGAACAAATTAAGGGAGCAAGTTGCTACTGTATCTAGATCTCTTGGAGCCGCTGAAGATGTTAACAAAGTGAAAGATGATTTGGACAAAATCAGTCCAAAGATATTGGAACTGGAAGAGATCAACGAAGCTGGAACACGGGGAACACCTGAACAAATCTCTCAGGGTAAGAGGGTGCTTCAGAAACTTTTGGATGAATGGGCGACCGTTAACATAACCATTAGTCAGCTTATGATGAGGTCCCCTCCAAGCAAAAGTCCTAGTCCATGCCCGGTAATCTCTGGAAGTCCGCAAACACAGTCCTCTGATATAACAGATTTAGAAAATTGGTTAGATGAAATGGAAGAGAAAATGAAAGAATGGAAAGAGTTGAATGAAACTTCACCTGAACTATCCAAGGCAAGGCTAAAGGAAATGGAAGCAAATATATCAAAACGACATAGAAGTGTTATGCTATTAATGAGTAAAAAATCTCGCATGAGTCCTGCCTATGATGATTCGACAAAAAGAATAGAAGCCATCGGACATAAATGGAGGAATTTGCTCGCAGAAATGACTATTCGAAGAGATAAAATCCTTGGAGAAGGAAGTGTTCATAGGGTACTTTCTCGTTGGTGGGAGCCACATGTTGTCCTCAGGGATTGGATTCGTCGTGCAACAGATGCCATTGATGCTCCTGTGACAATAGCTGATGAAGCTGCTCTTCGAAATTCACTTTCTAATTTGAAGGTATGCGTAGTGCGTTAATTTTAATACATTATATGGTAAAACATTTTTAAAGGAAAATCTATATTCTGCTTATTTTTTATAGATTTTGGAGCATGAAATCATGGGTAAAAAACCAGATTTGGAGAAATTGCGACAAAGCAAGCATCATTATGTTTCTGAAGAGGAAATCAGTTCATTCAAGCGTGACATTGAGAGAGTAAGTGCTTTTGTAAAAGTTTTAACAATATGTAAAGTACGTACGAGTACGGTGTTTTGAAACTGATTGTATTTTCGCATTTACACAGTTAAGTGAAGCTTTACCAAACCGTCGAAAACTAGTCGAAACGAAATTAATGAATCTAAGGAAGATGACATCTCAGTTAGATACCACAGCGTCCTGGGTTCTAGAAGTAAGAGCACAAGTCGCAACAGCTAAGCATCGACCTCCAAATGAGAAAATTGCAGCGATTGAGTCAATAATGGTAAGTTTGTAGTAGTACAAATATTGAAAAGTCTGAATATTTAAGTATTTGTTACTCCAATCTAGCATTATTTGGGACATTTTAATACTTTTATGTTTTGATTCAGATACGAGTTGAGGATAAGGAGACAGAGGTAATGGAAGTCGTTCGCAATTACATCAACCTCGATAAAGAATGCACTGATTCTGGTCAAGTTATGTCACCTATTATTGCGGTACGTACTAAACTCAGAGAAGATTGTGATAAAAGATTTCGCATTTTCACATGATTGCACAATGCAACAATTGCAAACTATGTGTGAAATAATTTTTTACATCATTATTTTCACGTAGGAGAAAGTTCGGCAGTTGAAGGAAGATTGGCTCTATGTGAAATCACGGGGGGAAATAAACGCTTTAACACCTACCATTGAAAGGAAATACTTTGATGTCAGCTCAACACAAGCGTCAGGTTCGTACAACGATAATAATATAGTTTATGAAATATGTTGCTTTTTATTACTCTCGTTCGTTTCTCTCTCCTGTGTAACTTTCTTTGCTCTTGTAAAACCCTCGTTTTCTTACTCTCAACTTTCACTTTCTTTGTTGGATAGAACAAGTATCAGCTTGTACTCTCATTATTTGGCAATTGAATAACTTATTGCTTAATTCAATTGCAACTTTTTCACTTTAATTTTATTTCGTGTTCGGAAGTATATAATATTCTAGTAGGAAAGACGACTTTGGAGGTACAGTAGTACTCATGCTGTATAACTTGTATAAACGAAAAGAAAATACTAAATAGCTGTACCTGCCTAGCCTTTCAATATTTATGGCCATAAATTATGCGTTGAGTGTAAAATTGCACTAGTCCATCCAGAAATCAAGTAGTTTACAAATTTTACGGGAAAAGTTTCCAGAACTGGCAGAGTCAACATAAAAGTTTACCTACCACGAGGCTGTTCAAATGTCTTGAAAATATGAGTAGCTTAAACGAACCGTCTACCATTTCTACATCGGTACGTTTGCTTGCTATTATCGCCAGTGTATCTTTGACATGTAGAATTGGTGGTACACATATATGGTACATTTCTGATCAGGAACAGAACCAGTTTCCAGACACAGAGCGAACGAGGGAAAGCCGTTGTTATAATTTACCTTTATTCACTAAAAGTGAAAATTTGAGTGGTCTGCTTCCTAAGCCTTTGTTACAATTTCACCCATGTTCACTGCTGATGGAAGAGCCTAAAACATAGGAAACATGTCTATTGGAACATGGATAAGCATTACATACCATTTGCACATACTCATATTATACGCGTAATTGTAATATGTATACACGGCTACCATATAGCCGGCTTGTCATAGGCTCTGCATTCTTGACTCTTTACGGTGTCTTATGCCTTTGCCTACCACCAGAATCCTCAACTTCGTTTTTGAGAAATAATGTCTCATTGAATTGCCTGATAGAAGCACTGTGTGACCTGTAACAGTATTTCTTGCTGGTACTTATTTGTACAAAGATCTAACCATCATATCTCCGACCACTATGTCGTTCTAATGGTATATATAAGTAGGCATTGTGCAGGTTTGGAGTATGGGCTTTCACTCTCTCCCTCTCTCTCGTTTGGAAATCCATGCGCTGTGTGATATCGATCGTGTTGGAGAAATGCCCGGCTTGTTAGTATCAGAAGCTCGTCCAGTTTGCTCTGTTTGCATTTGAAGCTGCTCCTGTACACACTGTAAAACTGTCTCCTGCTGAAGGCTGTGGCTCTTGCCTGCTGCTGCTGGTATCCCTGTGTTATGTGTTGACTGCTTGTTAGTTCATTCATGCTATACGGAATAGAAGAGAAACTTTCTCTGTGTGTGCGTCTATGAGTGCGTGCGTTGTTGATTTTGACAAAACTGTCTCCAAGTCTCATTCTCCGTCTATTCACCCAATGATCAAGAGAAAACAAACAATTGCACATGATTGTGCATTATAATTTTGTGACTGTCGATAAAAGGAATGCTATACATACATATCAACACTATCTTATTCTCTATGCTTCAAAGTAAATTTAACTGTGAAAATCTGACATATCTTGACACGAGGATATTCTACTTGTAAAATTTGTTGTAGCTCAAATAACACGATAATGCTGAACTGAACGGAAAAGCTGTTGACATTATAAAACACACTTGGAGTGGAAACTGAAAGTTTTTAAAGTGCAATTTTAGTATATAACATCCATATTTAAGAATTTCTAGATGAGCAACATAAATTAATGCAACACATGTCAACTTACCTATTAACTGCTATGTTCTACAGCTTTCCCTGCCAGATTTACTGTCTTTCTTTCAATGGAATCGGGAGAGTTATAGCTGGTTAAAGTTTCTACGTATTCTGCATTTTGCGTGCATAATTGTTTCTAAATGTAAATTTAAGCAATGAGAAATATACGTTGAGTTTGTGTGCTTGTTGGTGACAGACAAAGTGTTTGTGAGGTTATAATAATTTTCTCTTTGCTGAAAAGGATTTACAATACACTAGCTTTATTTTTATATACTGTTTGAGGCCACAATCGTATGGCATGTGATATTCATATAAAAATACCGGATCATCTCTAAGGTATGACATTATAGAACTAACTTGTATGCTATATGAAACCGAAGCATTTTGCAGAATGTATGAAGGCGTTTGAAACTTCTGTTGCCCTTTTTTGCATAGGTAAATTATCTTTAGTATTATTATTTGTGATTATTTTTGAATTTCTATAATGTACAGTGACATTACAAGGTGTTACTTTCATTGCTACCCACCTTGTGCTTTCAGTTTGACATTTGATAATTACATGGTATGGCTTGGTACATACATAAATTATATGCTCGCCACTAGCTTAACAAACCATGGACATTTCATGAAGCAAAAACAATAATAGGAAATATTATAAATGAAATTGAATTCGTCTACACTTCGCTATCACAGTAGAGACGGTGGAATATGTGTACATTTATTGGCAATCGTTTTGGAACTGTGCATAATTTATAATGAATGATAATGTTTCTTTACGTGTCGAAATTATGGTCCAGTGTAGTTTTAATACTAATATATAATAGATTGATTTTGACATTTAATATTCGACTATGGCTAGAGAAAGTCCGACGCAATATGATATGTGTATGTACAATGAGTCTGATTTGGGCTGACAATGAGTAGAGTTTTTACCTGGTGTATAGAACGGTTTTTAGTACGTATGTATTTTCGAATGCCTATCACAAACGCGTCTTTTGTTTCATTATGCTAATTTTATTTCATACATATGCAAGTTCCGTGTATATAAAGCACCATTGTCTCCATTTGATGTAGAAGTCGCTTCCTATATCATGTTGCTACAAATACAAAGGTATCCAAGAGAAAGGATAGTTTTGTTCCGTTATGGATAAAGTTATGAAAACGGAGTCCTGCAAATCACGCAACGGAAAAGAGAAAAGAGAAGAGTGAAAAGGTGTGTAAAGTATGAAAGTGTGTGCTAAGCTTGAGAAGTGAGGGAGAGCGCTGCTGTGCATATCTTTGTGATGTGAATATATTATTGATCTGCTAAACTCTAAAATTTAGATGTAAATGGAGATTCATACAATAATGCATACACAATCACCACCATTTCTACCGCCACAACGTCTTTCTCTACTGATGTTGCTGGTTTCGCTTGCTTGGCTTATACAAATTTTCACGCTCGTCGGTTGCGGTGCGGTGAGCTCTTTTTTGCAGCTTTATGTTTTATTTGACGTTCCATCAAGCAATGGTTTGTCATTGCTTTAAGGCATATTGCCATATATGCTAAACATGTTAAAACTAAATGAACGGAGAAAGCACAATGATATGAGTACTAAAAAAGACACAAGTATGAAAATGAATTTATCTCGTGGGGTTCTTTTATATAAAATAATATAGAATTCAATGATCACCATACAAAAGTGAATTTTAAAGTCCTCTTTTTGTATCTTTGCAAGATGTACACATAAATAATAGAAAAGTACTGCTAACCAGAGATGAAAATGTTCTGTAGAGAAATCGTTTCGTGCGAAATTTTTGGTCTGATATTATAAAGAACAAAGCTGTAAGTTTTTATGAACATTATAGGGATACTATAAAACTGATGCTAAATGGGAAATAAAGCTACAGAATCTAGAGATTGTCGTATTTTTCATCATGAAAAAATGTTCTCTGGAACCCTTGAGCGCTTTTTCGCACCACAAATTAAACCGCGCACGCTGCTATACAAGTACAAACACCACACACTTTCACTTTTCGCATCCTTCTATATGGCATCGGAATCCACTCATATGCATATTTTCTTCATGCCTTGATGTCTATTGCCCATACGTTGTGGAACCAAGTAAAGTAAAAAGAGTTTTGTGCTTCCATCTAAGTAGCATGCATAGTTTTTGGAAATACTTTAAAGCTATCGTAAATACTCGGTGAGTCTGCAATCACCACTAGATTTATAAGTCTAGCTAGAGGTTAGTGTTAGTGGTTGCCTTACTAAGTCATACTAATATTATTTCAAGCTCTGGTCGTGCTCTAGATTACACTCACGCACTGTAAAGGCTAAGGTCCATTTTATAACTCAAGCATGGTGACACCGACTAAAATGAATTAGTGAGCGCCAATCATTTCAAAAATTTGTTTCATTTGGGTTGGATATCTATGTCGGAACTCCAAACACATTATGTAAACTTTCTATTGTTGTTTGATAACTTTCTATCTATCGATATGCCTGCGAAAATAAGTATGGCTAAAATATGAGTTTTATCGAAGCTCCTTAGCACGATGTGACAGTGATAAACATGACAATGAGTAAGCTTCCATGTCATTTTCAGATCAATTACCTAGATGATGGGCTGGCATTGCTGGTTATGACAAATGAACCATAGTTGTTTCATTTATCAATAACGAATATCTGAATGGCAGTTGAAGCGTAACCAAATAGACGGTTTTGTTGAGTGGTTGTAAATTTGTAAATGCGTAATTGTGCACGTTTCAAACCCTGTGGTTATTGATTTCACTACTTGTAACATGCAGTAATCAAAATAAGCAACCAGCAGGAATACAGCAAAACAAATTGCAGCAAAATGCTTTAAAACGTTGTAATTTGTACATGGAACAGCGCAGTGTAGTAGTAATAACCTATTGTTGTTTTCCACATTTTCACCTTTTCTGTCTACTTTCTTTTTGTTGATTGTGTGACTGGAGTTTTTATTTTAAAATGATAATTGCAAAAATAATACCCTTTTGTTGAATCCCTTTTCTAGATGCCCAAGCAGTGGAAGCGTCGGTTTCATCAAAGACTTCCGCAGAACTAGTATCTGCGGTTGTTGAAACACACAAACGACCTCCTGACTCTGATGAACCAAGTGAGGGAGACTCACCAGAAGTTGTTAGATATCTGAAAGAGGTGAGCTTTCCATGCATCTGAGTTTTAGGTTAAGTCATAAATGTAATGTGTATTGGTGCACAATATAAGCTCATAATATGGTTCACATAACTCATACAAAACCAACTCTAGAATAGAAGTGGTGAATAGGGAAATCGTGTTGTTGAAAGGATGAAAGATTTCCGAGTTCACAATGAAAAATTAAGTGGTTGCTTTCTCTTTGATATGATTAGGTGAATGAATTAGAAGACTCAATGACGCTCAATTTGAAGTCGCTGAAACAGCAGACCGTGATCGTTGGAGATGTGGAGAATGTTCGCAGCATTTTGGAGAAACAACGGGTAAGTTGGCAACATTTTCTTTTTACTTTCACTTTGATTAAGTTTGTGTCAAGACATAACTTCGTGTTATAATGCGATATTGGGCTCTTTGAATCAAAAATTGAGCTTGAAATTCCGTTAAAGTTTTAAATGTTTTCATGTTCAAATGATACAAATTACATCTCGATCTTATTTGCTTCATTCTAGCAGATGTGCTAGTTTACAGATGAATTCTATTCATTTACAGATGAATGAGTTCCATTCATCCATTTTTAAGTTCGTACATGGTATTCAATTTCTCGTGATTTTATCTACATACAAAATAACAACATATACGAATTCTTCTATCGCAAAGTGAAATTTCTTTTAAATTGTAACGAATCCACTTTGAATAAACATCCAAGGACCCTTCAATATAGTGTACATAACTATATTGAGTTGAGAGGTCTTGAAAAAACTATTATTTTAAGCATTTTCATAAGAGCGTCAATTTTAAAAGTAGTTCTTTGAACAAATATAGTTGGAAGACATGGCATTTGAAACGCTATTCATCTTCCGTGATGACTGGCGATAGCTATTGTTACAGTTATACAATTGACATTACAATTACGACTATAATTTGAACCTTGATGTTGGCACTATTTTTTTCGATTCTCCAACTTTTGTAATATCAACAACAGAAGAGATTTAGTATGGGCCAATGGATCTGAGTTAGAATTTTTGCAAAAGTTATTGTTCCAAATAGGTATGTATATGTATACACGTCACAAAATACGACAAGGAATAGGCTGGTGGAAGGTATAGAAAGTTTGAAACTCTGCCAACTGAACATACATCTGTAAACACAGTTACTCATATATTATGGTGATTTGACTCATACCCTGATCTCCAAGAAGAAGTCACAAAAAGTCTCATAATATCTTGTTGTTTCACAGTACAGCTAAACAGTGAAACTTTCTGCATACGTCTCGGCAGAAAAAATGAAATAGCCTACATTCGAGCTCAGTTTGCAACACAAATATAACTGGGGAAAGCAAAGAAACACTTTCATAGCATTTTGTAAGATAGTTTTGTCATATTGCGCGACATGATTTGTAAAATTTTTAAATTTCTTTGGGTATAGGTGTCTCGTATCTTTTAGTTGTTCAGTGATATATGAATATGTACTTTTTGGAATAGTGTTTGTTAATACTAGTTGTTTACGGAAAGAATGATGCTCTTACATTTTATTATGTTGTTTGTTGGTTGCGATTGTGCTTCCATATATAGCCTGTACAGTAGCCATTGTGTCAAATTTGGTAAAGGAATAATTTTTCAATGTTGTGCTTGCTTAACGATTGTCCCGTTTTAAATATATAGCTTTATGGCACGAATCTCAAGGAAGCATGCACATGCTCGACAATAAGTCCCTTTTACTAGCATTTTTTGCTTTCCTTTGTATTTCGATAAAATGTTGGTATTATTTTGCGACTTTATGTACCGTAAATAAGTGTGCACTACACACCCTACATACCATGCACTTTTCTTTCTCGTAGTAAATTGTAATTGTAGTAGTAGCATGTTATTTGCCTCTTGAGTTGGTTTCTCAGGCCCTCATGCATTATTTCTGAAGATAGAAAGTCAATTTATTCTCAGTTGGAGGATCTGTGTATTAAAGTGGTATAAGGATGTACAGAATTGTAAAGCATAATGCACAAAGGTGGGATTCTAGTTCCTCTTTCTGACATTATCAAAAAATGCTCGTACTAAATGCTACCAATAGCAGTGGAGATAGTATATGTGCATTTCGTAGAAAGCGCTTTGGGTTGGAGTGAAAGACCGAAAGAGAAAGTTTATGGGATGATGGTGGAACACTAACCCTTCCATTGTATAACCTGGCAAGTATCAAAAACATGCCCTAATCCCAACTCCTCTTTCTCATCGAGTTGCACACATACAATACAGAAAACGAAAGATCATTTGTGATCATGGACGGTTTAGTAATAACGCATATATATAGCTGAATCTTTCGTGGTGGTAAAAGTATGCATGTTTGTGTACACATATTCCTTTTTCCATGTAACAAGTACTAGTAGTGTACAAACGCTTTTGTATGGATGACGGTTTGGAAACTTTGTGTAACCTCTTATATATGTGTACATGTTTACCATGCAGAAAGTAAATGGCACGCGGGTGCTTGAGACAGTCATTGATCTGGTAAAAGTAAAAGGAGGGAAAAGTAAAGTCGAGGCAGACGAATTGTTATGTAGTAGATGTATCCGGGACGATAAGTTGCTGTTTAGATTGGGAAGAGTTGCCTGATCATGTTCAGTGAAGCAGTAAATGGTTATAAAATGGACTCGCGAGATTGTGAAGATATTCTTTTTTACATTGTACTATGTATTCTCACACGAGTAGTAGCGTCAATCTTACACTGGAATGACAGAGTATAAGAGCTTGAAAGTGCTTTCACTAATGCTTTTGATCAGTTTATAAAATTCTTGACACTTGCTTTTGTTTACGAAGATGTATGCGTAAAATATCTAATCACGCAAAAAATTGAAGTGCAAAGTAAAGCAGTATATAGTACTTTCACTTTGTATGATGTGGTGTTCTCTCAAATATATGATTATGTACTGTATGTGTTATTCATGGATCATGGAAGCATAATATGAGCATCTTACGAATGTCTGGTATCTTGATGTTTTGTAATTAAAATTAAGCTTTTGCCAGCAATTTTATCATATAAATTTTTATCTACTCGTAGTCCATGTGCCGTTTCGATCCAGTACTTAAATGATGATTGAATGATTTTTTGTATTTATTGTAGTAAAATTCAACGGGATATTAGGAAATTGCATGGTAGTAAGTAGTTTTGTATTTTGTTAGTGCATTTACAATAATATGTACGTATTAACTTTAGGTAATAGTCTTTATTTATAAAACTGGAGCTAATGTAGTGTTGAAAACTATTGTGTTATTCCTGCCTATGCATACAGATAGCATTTTTACTATTCTACCTCTTCATTTTTAGTGCAGGCTTCACTTGTCTGGTTCTTTAATGATTGTAGTAGAATATGTTGTAGTTGAAACTCAACCTGATTAAGATTGAAAGCTCATACTTGAATCGGGACTCGGGGATATATTTTTTCATGCAAATTGATGAAACATTAAGGGTTTGCCTTACCCTTGATAGAAGCGAAAATGTTTTTCGTTTTTTTTTTCATATGTAGTAAAACTGCTTAAGAGAACTTCAATAGTAGTTTCTTCATTCAAAGTAAATGTAGCTAGGCATACGCCTAGATTCGAATAGACATTTGTATGCTCTCTTTACACAGTCCGAGTTGCTCACTAATACCATTATTCTGAGTGGATCGATGATGATTCCATTTACTCACCTGTCGTGTTTGCACTGAAAACTTGGAGAGTTATTGAAGATGATATCATTTATCAACCTTCTTTTACACTCGTGTTTACTAGCTTTAGGAAATGTTGACGTTATGTTTGTTTAGTGGTGGTAATAATGATGGAGGCTCTTTTCAAGTGAGAAGAAAATTGATCAATAGTAAAGAGGAAAAAGGGGAGACAGTCAAAGAGAGAAGGAATGAATAAAGCTTGAATGCAAGTCAGGCATATCAATGATTATTCTAATGTATTGCAGTCAAGTAAACTGCTCTTTTGAGTCTATGTATATATATACCTTCTCAGCTCCATTTTCGAGGATGGCAACTCATTCGATGATTTAGTTTAGTTCTTCAAATCATCATCATCTAGGATTATAAAGTTTTGCGTTCATATAGTTAAGCAGTAATTTTTCTTCTTTACAACTAAAGATTATGCATGTTCAGTGTTCAGCATGCATCCAAACTTTTGATAGTGATTATAACATAGCAGTAGTTAGCTGTAAATCTTGCACACAACGCGTGCAATTTTGACTGAAACAATCAGTTTAGTAGTAGGAATAAAATGAAGCTATGCAGCTGTTTCTATGTTTCGCTTACGGAAACTTTCATCGTGTATCAGAGCATTTAAAGCTTTAAGTATTTTTTTTGCATTTGCAGTGCATTGTCAATCGTGCATTGATAATATTAATATATATTTTACGAATACTGTATTAATAATATGCTTTTTGAGTTTTTGTAATCTAACTTGAGCATATATAAATCTATGATCCTTGTACAGTCAATACCCTAATGATATGGTTATAGATAGTTGCGTGTCCCGAGCACGAACTCTGGTTCAGCTATACCATTCATCTTATATAGCGTGTGAGCATTTACAACCCAGGATTCTTATATTACCTTCCGATGTGAAAATCGATACGGCAAGTGTGAGACTGTTGAGCTGGTTATGTTACAACCAAAATTCTTGTGTTTTTCTGGCTACATGCAACATTACTACATATTTTTTATATGAAGTCATAAGGTCTTAGAAACTTTGTAATAGAGAGCATTAATAGTAGATTTAGCACAATATATCAGGATCTTATCACATCAGTAGTAGACCCTCAGCATGTCGTTTCACTATCGAGCAGTGGAGCACCACCACTACTATATATTATAGACTATTTTTAGTGATGTGATGGTATGTGGTAGGGTGTTTGGTTATGTTAAGCATTGCGAGTCGTATCTTAACTATCATGTCATTCTAATTTACTATTTCGGCTCTGCCCAAAGTCATAAACCGTACTGCTACGAGAGGATTTTATGTTTCGTTTCAAGCTTTGAAAAAAAAATCTTTTTCTCACTTTTCTGAATGTATTTTTCTTTCTTTTTTTTTTGGAGAGAGGATAAAAATTTGTGAAGGAGAGTGCAAAAACGCACGAGCAGCGTATATGTACAATACATGAATGAAATGGTTATGGTAAAAAGAAATGAAAGAAAGTGAGAGTGAGTTGAACTCTACTGTCTGTTCTGTACTATTCCCGTGAAAAGGAGAAAGTTAGCACTGAGGTGGTTCTTGACACTTTGTTATTGCCATTATACCATGTCTTCTTTTTTACACTGTTGAAAACTTTGTAATTTCTTGTATGATGGCACTGCACTGACTCGTGATTTATGACTTGAGGATTTTCTTACTACAATGGTGAATGGTGAAACAATTTGAGCCATGTGTGATACACTTTGGCCATATATTTTTCGCTTTCTTTTCAAGTGAAAATGAGCTGAAAAGAGTAACAAAAAGTTACACAGTAGTGAAGTAGTTGAGGAAACTACACTACGTAGATGTGGACGTGTAAATCTTCCTGATTAACATGTGCCTACATGCTACACATTTTTTATGTAGGAACTACCACAAATTAAACGTTAACAAGACTCAAAGGAGAAAGTGTTCATCGGTATAAACGATGGCAAGCTTGATTATATTGTTGAGCACATTTTCTTGGGAATGCTGAAGCGCTTTTACCAGACCAACAGAGCGTGCAATTCATTTTTTATCTATTTTCTGGAATGGCTTAATATAATATGAAGCAAGTAAGAGCGGCACCGTGTTATCAACCCAGTGTGTTTACATTATTTTTCTAATGTCTGTTTCGTTAAATTAAGCATTTTTATTATCACATTATAGAATTTGTGGCAATAAATTGAGAAAAGAAAGCTTAAGTGTCTTTACGATTAGCATAAATTTTGGCACAATGGCTAGAGAACAAAATTTAAAAAATATAAAGTGCTTATTTATCATACGAACCAACTTTTCTTTGCTGAAATGTACACATTTTTATCAGACATGTTTTTGAGTTTGGAAACAATTCAGTAATTTCGTTGCAATGAGTGTTAATGCAATGTTAGAAATCTTCATATGTATAAGCCATGTTTATGGCGCATATTCAAGAAATTAAAAAATAAACTAAAAAGAAGTATAATCAATTGTATAGAGTGATACATATTACATAAAAACTCTCTTTCCCTTCTTCTTGTATGTTTATTTAGACTGAATAACGGAAATAAAAATACATTACGTAGTTATGCACAATGCACCATTTACTTCCATCCGTTGAAAATATTATGGAGACTTCCCAAAAGTTGAGGATTTAAATAAATTTCTGATACGTAAACAAGGAAGTTTGTGCATTATATTTTCTTAATATGAGCCAATTTCGGCCGTGATTTTCCGATGCTAATAGTTTAAAAAAATCGTACTAACGTTCTTACTTAATGTTTTTTATTTGCGTAAAAGCAATATGTATTGGAAATAATTTTGCGTAAAAACTCAGTGATAGTGTTTTCTGCATGCTTGTTCAGTACATAATTTGTACCCTATATACTTTCTCTTTTATTTCGCATCAAACTTTTGAATCCATCGCTTGCAGAACGAACGGATATCTTTTTAAAGATTTCAATTCAACGCTATTTGGCCGTGCATCGAGGAATATTTGAATGCTAATCAACTAATTAATGCGTGTGCCGCTATCTCTAGCGGGACGGAGAGTTTTCAAGGGAGAACTTTACCGTAGCGTCGAAACTTTGTTTCATTGTAGTGAAGCGAACGACAGTAAGCTAAAGAAAGTAAGATTCAATTCAGAGACACGTACTACTTAGGTAAATATTATGTGGATGAGGTTAATGGTCGTGGTTGTCGGCAAGGTTTATATTGTACTAAAACCCTAGTTTTTCCTCTGTGGTGCTCGTAGTTTGACCTGGTGTGCATGTGTACCTTTCTGTAAATATGGATTTCTTGGAAATGGAAAACATGGCAAATGAAAAGAAAATGAATATACAAGAAAGAGACTTTCCGTGAATAGTACATGTTCTCTTTCTGTTGGGCTGTTTGTATGGGTTATATTGTTATTATGGGTCTCTGTGTGCAGCGTTTTTATTACATTAGCTGACTATAAAGAACCATACAAAATCTCTTAGGCTTTCTTTTCAATTTGTTCTCCAGAGTTCAGACGTCTCATAGTCGATTTAGAAGCTTTTTCTTTTCTCTGTATTCATCTAGTCGTTGTACTGATGTGTATAATATGGTACCCCTTTCTTTGTGTCGTATTTTCGTAGTAGGTTTCATTCAACCATTTACAACACACTAGAGAAGAAACTGGAGTAAAAAAGATGCTCAAAATATCTTGTTTCGTTTTTTTATGTTGGACGGGATATAACAGTTATGTATATAGGGCGGTTTCTATACAAATAAGTGGTTTGAAGCAGCTTGCTAAAAAATTATCCAGCATGTTCTCTCTGGTGGTTCAATCCTACGAATGTAACGCTGAATGATTTGGAACGGATGTGGAGTTGAGAAAGGATGAAGAAATCTTCATATTTATCGAATTAATTCAGAGTTTAAAATAAACATAGGTACACGCACAAGACTCAAACTTATTTTAATTCATCCGAAGGCATGAAATATATATTTATGGTACATATGCTCCTTGTATGGAACATCATGATCATATCTGCATACATTGTTTGGCCAAAACAAAGAGAAAGTCAATAATTATGAGAAGAATTTGAAAATTAAGCCCCTAAAGTGAGTCAAAACATATCTCAAGAATATCTATTATTAACTTGGCCGCCTGAAATATTCACATAAGTTCAGCAAAGTCTCAGCATGAAATAAACTAGAAATCCCAGAATATTTCCGTATGATCCAATTAAACATCACGTGTCCGATTTTCAATATTTGTGTGTGTATTGTAAACATTTGATCATGTTCATTAATAAAACTAAGTTGCAAAGTTACAGCGATTCCAAATGAGTGTATATATACATTACACTATAATAACCTCAATAAGCTCAAACATATGTCAGCTTTAATAGCCTTACAATTCAAACAAAATATCGTTGAAAGTTTAGCAGCTTTAAATTTAGGAAACTAGGCAGATTTGATATCAGCTTTATTGGATATCATTCCTTTCTTAAAATTTTAGGAACAATGTTTTGACTTTATGAGATTTTGAGTTATGCGGGGCCCAACTGTCATTAATATGTCGTTCTACAGAGTCATGCGGAAGCTGCGCTATCTTTGATATGGCAATCCTCCTAAAGAGATAGGAATTCTTTAAATCTTTAATAGTCTCTAATAGTTCGTAACGTAAAAGGCAAGATATATAAAACTGGTCAAAAATGTGAACATTTTCATCAAACACGAAGAAGACCAAGAGCAGCCATTTTGTAAAAAGTAAGCTGCAAAATCAGTTTTCTATAACTTTCTCTCCTCGTTTTTTGAATTTCACAACTAGGTATACCGTCGAGTTTAAAGCACTGGGAGAGTGGAAGAGGAAGGGGCGATTCGACTGCGAGATAAAGCTATATTATAGCTCATATGTTATTTATGGGTGGCGCGGCTTGTGTTTTAATGCTACAGGGAAGGAAATTCTGTATTCTATCTTAGTCCGAAAGCCTCACTTTTGTAGACAGGAAACAAATAGCATTTTGTGGGCTTTAAGCTTGGATTACTTTTAGAGCGAAAACTAAAAAAAAATCAATTCAGTAACCGCATCTACCAATATAATGCTCAGAAATTTTAGGCGTTGAGAAAGTAGAAGAAAAAGTAAAATGTAAGTATGGAGAGGGAGGGCACATTATATAATACAGTTCATACAGTTCTGGGGTTAAACTAAAATACTCGGATCCCGTGACAAAGTCTACTTCATCATAGTGGATATCCTTTCAGCTTTCTTCATTCCTGTGGGTTCTATTGTCTTAAAGGAAATGACTTCCTGTTTCTAATTTACAACATGTGCACGGCTCTACAAAAAGGCAAGTGAAGAAATCCACAATGGGTTCAGTTCAGAAACAAAGATCTACACGCCTCCTGTAATTTACAGCAAATCTCAGCCTACAATGATGTATGAACTAAAGTTGCGCGTAAATGTAACAAAATATATACACAAGTTATAACAAAATAGCATGCAACAAATCCTTCTAAAAGAAACTTGATCAGCTTTCACCATGAAAGCATATATGTCATCTCATCATATTGATATGTCACATCATGTCATACTTTCCATCAGATTTGCAAAATGGGTGACAAAAATAGCAGGTTTTTGGCATTACGTCCGTGTGTTATACGAAACAAAAAACGCACAATAAACCGTTGTAAAAATATTGGATATTATGATAATGACGCCACTTAGAGAAGCGATTACTGAATAGCTATAAGATACTTACTTTACTTGGATTTTGGAAAGGTTTGTGGAATTGATGTAAAATAACTACACAGTGGAAAATGGTGTACATACTTGACAAATGTTTGAATGATATGAAAACATTTTTTACGCTTTTTCTGGTCCCCCAAGAGGAAAAGTTTATTTATTAACTTTGCTGAAAAATGTTGTAGGACCATCAACACAAATTTTTCAGTAAAGTTAGTGAGCTTGTAACAGAGAGACAGACAAACTTCTTAAACCGCACATGTTCAAGCGACGTAATAAAGCTGTATCATACAAACGATTTTCAGCATGATTTGCGTTTTTGCTTCCTCATTCAAAACATAGTCAACCTTTAGTTTTATAGTGTAACATTATTTGTAACTATGAAAGCATAAACACATACATTAAAGTTTTTTGCATTATTTGCAGACCGTGTTGAGAGAGCTTGAGCTCAAGAAGCCGCAGCTGGATGAGCTGATGCAAACAGCAGAAAACCTGAAATCAGAGTCAAATCGACATAACCTCCATGGGAAAGGTAAGCACATTTATAAATGTAAAAAATTATACTTGTATAAAAAAGCAACCTGATCGAAGGGAACTTATTAGGGAGGATGCAAAGGTAAATGCTAGCTTAAAAGTGGCATGTAAGTTCAAAGATCATTTTGCTTATGAAACCCCAAGGAGAACCTTACACAATGAGTATGCTTGTATATGGATGGTTAGGGTTGGTTACTTACAATTTACAAGGGATGAAAGTAGATTTTGGTCAGTATAACCTGGGAGAAAGTCTCCATAATGCTTTCTTTTATTTACCGTAGTAGTAATATTACATTACAACCCACTTCAACATAAATAATAATTGCAACAGAGTTGAATAAATTAACTGTGCACCAGTAGTTCCATCAAATACGAATATCAAACGTCCATGTGATAAAATTTAATGCGTGTGCATTCGTGGGGCTAATAAAGATAATATTATGAGGAATGTACAGGGACACCAGTTGTGAAAGATATGATTTCGACAGGGCTTTGAAAAGCATTTGTATATATACCAGTTGAACTGGAAAACATGAAGGGAAAGTGGAAGTGGACCGTAGAGAAGAAAGTAATTTTGTGCCGGCTGTGCAAATGCCGTCAGTTCCCTTAAAAATAGCAAGTCAACGTATCTTGGTGTTAGTTTAGTGTATCAAATAGTGTACCTACTAATGTAAATATTTTGAGCTCGTTGTTTGTTGACTTCAATTTTCATAAAATGAGATTTTTGAGTTCTCATAATAACTATCTTTGTGACAATAAAAATCTGTCGTAAAATCCAAGAGTTGTTTTTTCTCTTCGCGCTGCAGTAATAAGCGTGCTTTCATGTATAGACTTGTATTTGCCAACCGAGTTTGCTATTTTTGCAAAGGAAATTACACAGGCAGTCAAAAGGAAACTAGAATTGTACCAGGAGCGATGCACGGCACCGTTGAAATCGCTGTCGTAAAAGCATTCAAATGAACGAAAATTAGAAAATTAAATGAAGTGTACGGAAACATTGCGGAGAAGTAATAGATGAGTAAATAACACCTCCACCATTGTTGGCTGTTTCACGATAATATGTTGTTAGTATTCCCTCTTATTCTCCTTCACTGCACAAGTTGCACCATACACTTGAGTTGTGGGCACTTGTGTACGTAATGGTGTTTTCCATAACTTATTCGATTCTTTGATAATACGCATTTTATGTCCATTTTCGTTTCTTTCTGTCTGTTTTCGTATAAGGAGCTTGTATATGTAATCATATATATATCTATATAGGGTTATTGGTTATTATAGAGAAGTACAATGTATATGCACCATGGATAGGTATGCTACATGCATTATTTTTATGCTCTCTCCTCTCGTATTCCTTTTCCAGCATTTAAAATACGAGTAGTCAAACGGAAAGCTTTTTTTTGTCAGAGGAGTTTTTCCCTTCTTTTACTACAGAACCAGACTTTGTAAGATACATTCTTCATGATGCTTTAGGACAGGATAATAGTACTTGTGCTTTGCAGTGTTTGTTTTGATATGAGAGAGAGGATCTCATCTTCCTCAGTCATAGTCACACAGCCTAACTCAATGCTCCTAAGAGACTCGCTTGCCCTATCCCAATCCCCTCTTATTTTCTCTGCTGCGTGCCCTCATCTCATCCTCGTTTTCGAAGCCATTCAACACAGGCAACCATTTATCCAGCAGCATTTCTTCTCTCTTTAGTGTTTTCCGTATTATCATTCCTTTTGCCATGTAGCGCTGGCATGACACTATGTTTCTGTCCCGTACAATGTAATCGCGTTGTGGAGACTCTCTTCGTACCACTTCTCTGGAAAGGTATGGAGAGAGAAAAAGCTTTTTATTCTGGCATCTTTTTCTCTGGGTTCTCCTCCACCAGTACTCGTTGTTGATGTTAATTTCCAACTTTTATGAAGAGCAACGTTGTTAGCTATTTTCCACGTTGTACCACTAAAAAAACTATACAACGCGTCGGTATTAGACTCTGACGAGATAGAAAGTAGTAGAAAGGTAGTTAGCAGTGGTATTTGCATGAAAAGAGGGAACTTGAGTAAACGAGAAAAGATGATGGCGATGGAATGCGATGTTTCTCTTACTAATTTATACAACCATACATGGAGGCTTAAGACAACTTAGACATTCTTTTCACTTGTGGACACTTCATACCTAACTTGTATGGGTACACAGTCATGCAGTTATGCCGGAGGTATGTATGTATTTCCACAGACCATGCATTTCATCATTGCTTTGGTATGAGGCCAATATACAGTCGCGGGGTCGTGGCGGTACATTTGTGGAACCGTTACGGAAGATCCAAGTAATTCTGAATGGTTATGGTTGCTAGAATGCAAAGATTGTGGCAAAGGAAATTAATTGAGGGTACGTACACTTTGATCTCATGTCGTATTCGAAAAGCTCTGAGGTGATGATAAGCATAATCCTCCTTTTGCTTTCCTCAGTCATGATTTTCATTCCTCATTTCTGTCAATATTGTATATATTACAAGGGTGAGCATTAAAAGATATAGGAGAGCAGCAGGGTCGTCACTATGTTGTTGTACATTGCTCTTAACATCACTTTGTTAAGAACTAAGCCTGACAACTACTTAGTAAAAAAAACGATGAAAGTTGGAGTGCTATCACCGTGCCACTATCATCCTATCTACCACCACAAGCGCTACTTTTATTACACACTGAAGTCTAAGGAAAGAGAGTCACAGCCAGTCTTTCTTTCGGCTGTTTGTATAATCAAAGCTTCTTTTTTCTCTTTCTCTGTGCATTGTGCGTAATAGTCCAAGCTTGATAGCGAGTATAATAGCTTGAGCTGCAGTGGTGGTGATACATCTACGACGTAGTGCAAAGCAGTTCTTGCTTTCATCAAGTGGATTTCCGTACAAAACCGGCGTGCAATTTTCCTAATTATTTCCCTGATTTCGCTGTAGCGAATGAAAATGCCATGATTTTCTTTCTGTAGAGGCAAAGAATAGAGGAAGAATTTCGTATGATAAAAAGTTGCTCTTCCTTTTTCGGGACTCTTTCCCCTTCTAATTTCCTTCGCTTTGTTTGACAAACAGAATATTTCTTCTTTTGTGTCTATTTGCACTCTTAATAATAAAGACTTAATTAGCTTTGATGTACTTTATACTCTGTCGTGAGACATTTTGATAAATTCCAACCAGCTTTTGATACATGCGTTTTCTTCGTGTTTTAATGCTCATGTGATCAGCCACAAATTGAAACGCGTCGGAGAGTATTGAACAAGGCGACCAAGAGAATAAAACATTTTTTTGGGTTTCAAAACGAATGAACATAATTACTACGCTTTATATTTTTTACAGGAAGGGTTTATTTTTCTTGTATATGCCTTTCGTTGCGTTTGCTTGCTTGTACTACATAAATTGCGACTACAATAGTTTCATTGAATAATAGCTCTATTGTTGCCGCAATGTAATTCCATTAACTATACATTTTTTTATTGTTCGCAGACTGTGAAACCAATATTAATATATAGAGGTATGGATTTTTTTGGATGAATATGAGTGGCATATAATATCCCACTATATAACGAGTTAGACTGATGATAAGAGTAAATATATATCGGATGAGTTTTTGAGTCCTTCCTTTGGTTGTATCTATTATTGACGTATTTGGTGTTATCATTTCTGGTAAAAGCAATGGAAATTGGTACTAAAACATAGGCATAAAGCAACCGACATATGGGCCCGGGCCGTAACAAGAATATGAGTCGTTGCGGTTCGATGTTTTTAAGGAAGGACAATAAAGCTTGGAAACATGAAATGAATAGAAAATGGTTGGTTTTCAGAAGCTATATATTTACCGACTGAAATCACTCTCTGGTGTTGTGTGAGTTTTGGAACATTTCTTTATACCATTTTCTTTGTCTTCTTCACTTTCCTTCGTATTTTCTTCTACTTCCTTCAGTATTCAAGCGCTTCTCTTGATTTTTTCTTGTTATTTGTGAGAGTATACGTGGGTTCAGTCAAGCTTGCATGTTCAAACGTAGTGTTTCTTTTTTACTTACTTTACACCATGTTCCACTGTACGGATGCATTTTTCATTTTTCATTCTTAAAGTGGCTCGATCTTAGCAAGTATAGTAAAGGCAAGCAAGCAAGAATATTATGTAAACTTGGAATAATAGATAAAACCACTGATAATGGTAAAGCTGCGTTTATTCATAAACAACAAGTAATTTTATTAGCATTTGATAAGTGCCGAAACTACCGGGGATTGTCGGTGCTCATTATTTTTCTTTCTTAATAAATATTTTATGGTTTCTCAAGGAATGTTTAAATATATGATTACCTAATACCTCCTAATTGCCTTCCTCTAAAATGTATTGTTGCTAAATCTGGTAACAGGAAACAAAGAAAATGATGTTATATGTGGTTAAAACACTTCAATATCCACGTGTAAATCGACAAGCAATGAAAGTTATTGCAGAAATGATCTCAGTTGCTTGTGTTTAGTATTGTTTTTTATGCAATTGTCGGTTTCAGCTTTTCCTCTGTCATATTATTATCTGATAAAAGCATTTTTCGAAACAATTTTAGTATGCGGTAATGCGTCTCGCAATAATCGTTCATATGATGGCGGAAAGTATCTGGGAGAAATTGAAGTTGAATGGTATGGAGCACATCTGTGGTATTGATCTGCAAGAAAGAGTGTGCACCGATAGTAATGTAATGCACGTAAAGAATAGTTTAGATTTGTCATAAGAATGGCAACGGAGCTGAGTGATCGGTTATTTTATGATATAATATGAAATATACCACTTATATGATAGCAAGAGAACAAAAACGTGATATGATAAAACGAACATACAAAAATAGCGACAGGGATAACATTATATGTTAAGGCGCAGGTAGATTGATTTATGATACGAATATTTGCTGATGACTTTGAATACGTCGTTTTTATCAAGGGATGTGCTATACATGTTGTAAAAGTAAAATTTTGATTTGGCGTAAAAAAGGAAAGTGGTACTCCCTCCTCGCCCTAGTATATTTAGAAGGAATGATTGGGTTAGGGCGGACAGACAAACCAAAAAACTCGGCGTTATTGCTTTTTAATAAATATGACCAAAAAAGTAAAGTTAGTAACTAGTATTAAGCAGTTTCAATATTAGTATAAGACCACTAGCAAGGGTGAAAGCAGATGTTGTGTATATAGGCACTTACTTATGTGCAACTTTTAGATTGTTGTAGAGATGAAACATTTCTTTCAGGCATATGAAGCACAGAGACGCGAAGTACTTATAGTGTCAAGTTAGACGTCTAAGGAGGAGCAGTAGCTCTAAAGGGGAAGAGAGGTAAAAAAGTTGGTAGCATTTCCATTGAGCCACCATCCAAGATATTTTATTATTACGTATAAATATAATGTATTTTTTGTGGCAAAGAGGCGATGGCGATGTTAAGGATGAATAAGAAAACCTACTGTTATGCATATAGTTACCTATACTTAAATTTTATACAACTATAGATACCTCAAATGCATTTATAGCGAAATTATCTGTTCTGTCTGACGGAAGATCTCTCATGTCTTGTGTCACGTCCAGGTTTTCTCTCACTGTTTGCAGTGGATGAATATGTGTGTTTTGCTACACATAGTCTACATTATAGCAAGAGCTTTTGCTTTTTCTTCCTTGTCTGGTTTTATTCGTCAACTACAAAGCCCCGAACTATACGTATTACTGCCAAAGTGTAGTTGCGTACAAAACGGAGTTTACTGTTTCGTACTTTTACTATTTTCCTTCGGTATCTTTTACTACTCTATTGGCGAAGTTGTTGCCGCTTGAGGTATCCAGAGAGAAAAGAGAAAAAGAAAGAATGAGAGACAACATCAGTTTTGTTTGTGTCTGGTATGTTTATGATGATATACACTTTATGTTGTTTTGTTGTTACGAGTTGGAGAGTATAAGAAGACGATGGTGATTGCTGCCAAAAAGCGGAGACTCCAGCTGAGACCTGTGTGAAATAAATGACAGTAAAGGGTCTTCTGCTGTTCCTACTGATATGAACGTGGTGTTGAGCAAAACGATGAAAAAATAAATGTTTGAATGTGGTTATTGTACTGTTTGGGCTTGCGACAGAAGTCGAGAAGAGAGAAAGCGAGATGGGAGATGTGGTGGTAGTGGCATATAATGCCAGACC
>JAQIXX010000203.1:0-79031 GCA_034700605.1 Willowsia nigromaculata | reverse complement strand
CAGATGAGTGTCGAGCTAGTCTTGGACCGGATGTGGAATGCGGGCAACTACCTGTAGAGAATCCAGACGAGAATGCGGAGGTGGATTCAAATTCAAAGGTGTGCTATTGTCCTACCGGCAGGGTTTGTAGAAACAGTGCGTTCAGCCCTCTATTTGCAATGTCTTCCTACACATTGAGCATGGCTTTCACAGTTGCTATTATAGGAGTTTCTTCGATGATGAATGGGATGGGAAAGGTTTGGGGGTGCTAGTTTAATGAATGGTTTTGTAAGGGAGGAAACATGATATAAGCACAATATAATGTAGGGGCAGGTTGAGACTTGTATCATTTTAACTTATTATCTTACTTTGTTTCAAGTATTAAAGATGTTGTTGTAGTTGTAGAAGTGTTAAAGTCGTAGTTGTATTCTTTTATTTTCGTTTTAACCGGCACATGCATGCGTGTATTACATTTTGTGGCTCTGATTTCAATTACCATTGTTTTATGTACTCATCAACTTTTAAAAATTTCCGTTTCTTTGTAGCAGCATCATAAACAGAGCGGATGATGTCATTGCATCCTCTTCATATCGCGACATATTTGCATGCATGACTATTACTCATTTCAGTTATCCAGTTGATTCATGTTGTTGAAATTTATTGATACTCCTTTACGATGGGTAATTCAGTTTCATTCGAATGCATATCATCTACTTGCTGTTCTATCATCAGCAATATCATCAACGGAATCTAGATAGATAGAATAAAACTCAAGAACACTTTCATATCAATATAATAATTTTTAATTAAAAGCAACTCCATGTGGTTAACCGATTTTATTCTTATGCTTACGGTTAATTAAATTCCTAGTTCTCCAGTAATCCTTCTATGCGATATTTAGTCTTCTAATAACTACTACTAAATTATTATCATACAAATTTATAATAGTCATTAAGTTATGCTTTATCTAATCGCGTACTTCTTATATCTCCAATATCTGTGCATATTGTTGGCACAATTTGTCAGACCACAAAGTTTCATGGACACACAGTGGCAATAATTTATGGCGAAATTCTCAGTATTTTTTAAAACTAAATTCTATGTTCATGCATTTGAAACTATCATTTGTTATTTTTATTGAGTTTCTTATGTGCGACTATAAAATCGAAAGACATCAAAACAAACTCTCAGAAATGTTTAGGGGCACTGAAAAATTATGATGAATGTGTATGCATAGAAATAGGCAATTTTTGTCAAGTCAACAATCTTTGTCGATAACTTCGTACCTATTACCTAGTCAAGATTTTTAGAAATGTACACGCATGTCATAAAAGTCAAAACAAATACATATAATACGTCGTACGTATCCACCCATGTGACACAAACTCAAGTTACTCATTATGGGCTCAATATACAATGTATCAAATGCAGATTGCTTTTAAAATACTTGGACACCTCATCAATTTGATGACTGGTGAATATTGGCATTCGCAAAAGTTCACTTGCATAATATTCAGCGTACTTTTAGCTCATCATCATCCGTCAGAGAGTATGTGACAAACACATAAAATATAACAAGTACGGAACCACTGTTTAGCAGACGATGAAAAATGAATATATATCTTGTCTTAAATTGTTAGTCATCCATGAAGAAAAATATTGTGAAGGATGTTTTGGTTGAGGCTTCATGGAAAAACGCAAAATAAATACATCATGCATCAAATCGGCAACAATGTACATTTAGGTGCATACATTCATCCAACGCTACACTTCATATGAGTAATACAATGGGTCAATGGGTAGTACCTGAAAAATCTATTTGCTTTTTCCAAAGCTGTTGTACGACTTCAATGTGATGTGGTTATACTTACTGTATACACTTACCTTACACCATACAAATATAATATGCAAAAGATTGACTTTATGTTATGTAACTTTTTTCTGGATATGAGTATGAGACCGACATTTCAATTTCTTAGATTTGCTTGAGTATTCCTGTTGTGGGAATCATATAAGAACTTGTGAAGTTGTTAATTTCATTTTCATTGCTTGCTAGACCGTTACACACCAAACTGAAACGTTTGCCCGTTGTCTCTTTCTAAAATACAAAGTAACTTTTTCATAGTTTGTGTTAATTCGTGAGCTATACATTGTTCAAAATGTTCGTAAAGTTTGCATTAACTGTGTTCCTACTCTCAATCTTCTCCCTGGTCATAATTCCGTTGCCAATATCCGCCGACCATGACCCAAACGAACCGCATATTCACAATGTCGGGTGTCGAGAAAATAGCGACTGTGGAGCAGATTCAAGTTTTGTTTGCGACCGTGGTACTTGTTCTTGCCCAGGGCCTGATAAGAAACCGTTCATCGTCATTCCTGAAGCCAAACCACAGTGCCAAAAGATTGCAAACCTTGGAGAATCATGTGACTACAGCAAACAGTGTTCCGAAGGTACTGCAGGAGCACTTTCTCGCTGTAAAAATAACAAATGCCAATGCTACGATACTGAGAATAGCGGAAGGGATGTAATCAGACCTTATTCAGGCACCTGCTACCGCGCTACAGCAAAAGGAGAAGAATGTGAGACTGGTAACCAGTGCAAAGCTTTCATTGAGCCCGAAGATCACGTCGAATGCTTCTCTAACTCGACCATTCACAGATCCTACTGCCGTTGTATCGAAGGTCAACATTGCGAAGAGAAGAGTGGGGCAGCAACTGCTGTGCTTAGTATTACGTTTGCTTTTCTTGGAATCATGGCCACTCAAGTTGTATTGTAACAAAGTCATCACAAGTATTTACATATAATTATAGTGGGTTCAGGATTGGCAGGGCATTGTATTTTATATTAATGTGTACATATCGCACCAACCACATTATCTTTATTAGCACCACCTTGTTAGCACATCTTTTTTAGATGTTTCATGCCAAATGGTTTAGTCATAACTCCGCGCTTTCAGTCATGCTTGTGTTTATTAACTTTAGACTTTTCTGAAGGAAAAAAGGCTTTGATTGTGATCTTTGTTAATTTCTTGAATGTTTGTAATTCAATTTAAATGAATTATCTTAAATTTATTTCTATGTATTATTTTTGTTTTGTTATTATTTAATTATTCTATGCTACATGTTGAATTGATTTCACAATATATGATCAAAGATGAAATAAAAAACTTAAAATACAATATTTTATCTCTTCTTAGTTATCGATACATCATACGACAGTATCACTAATACCACTTTAAGCTTATTGTCACCGCGTGTCTTGCTATTTAGCTAATCATACAGTGTCACGGCCACAGTTAATATGGAGAGTGGGGTTTGTATTCATCTGGACCTAAAAACTATGGATTAATTGGAAACCGAGTTTGTATTTTTTGATTTTGAAGTAATGGGAATAGGTTGCAGTTACAGCAGTTGCGTAAAACCATGTAAAACTATTTTCCTACTATGGCTGCATTGCTCACCTTATAAATTCTCATTTATAGGCATACTTGGAAAAGCCAAGTGGGGATTCGATGATCAATCAGAATGAAGGTGAACAAACGCATATATGGCGTTAATTAGAAAAGCACAATATTATCGTAACATATCATTGTGCGAGACTAGATAAACGTCGCATTTGGCAAAGCATCTTGTTGAATTCAAATAGTCGAAAGCCGACTGTGACGCAATATCGGTTTTGTTTGATCTCAAATGTACTATACCGAGAATATTACCCGATACGTCTTTACTGAGGAAAACAGTCACTTGGAAAATTGCAGTCTCATGGACAGTTGATTATAAACAGCTATAAAAAAGTAACAGTAGGAAAATATAAAATTTCTGATCGTTAAAAGTTATTTCAAAACAATTGTCGTGGTTAAACGCTAAAAATGGCTGCGTGTAAGAATTCGTGTGCAAAATTACTAGTCATTTTTCTCATGACTTGTATAATGTCCTTATCGGATGCATATCAACTAAGAGTTCTTGGTGACTCATGTGAAACCGTGGAAGATTGCATACAAGGAGGCATTCAAGGGTCAGTAGGATGCGGGGTGGCTGGCAGTACGACTTCCATATGTGCATGCAAGAAGGGTTTCATCGGAAACGAAGCTGGAAATCACTGTCTCCCATTTCCCCAGGAGATAGCTTGTCAAGCAAATGCTCAATGCACTAGTGAAGAGAGTTTGGGGCGGCTTGCTAGGTGTTACAACGGCAAATGTCAGTGTTTTGATACTAATGAGCCAGATTACCCAAAGCATACTACATTAGATCGTAATACCAAGAAATGTACCTACGCATCAAAAACTCACTTGGTCGCTCCGCCATTGATTGGACAATCTTGTACCAGTGACGCACAATGCCAGGAAGGAATCAAGGGTCCAGTCAAATGTAAAGACACAGATGCAAATCCTATCTGTCAGTGTGACAGGGGCTATTCTGCGAATCAGGAGAAAAACGAATGTGTTGCAAATGGCGGGGAAGACGGTGCTGGCTTCATAACCGTATCATCTACTACAATATTCATTAGTATTGTAATTACTTTAAAAGTTTTGATTTTTAATTAACTGTTATTTATTTATGTGTATATGATCAAATTATTCATAAAAAGCACACAAATTTCATTATTCTTTATACAATCGTTGTTGTTTATTTTACCATTATTGTAACTTTGCTATCCTGCTGGGTCTTCCAGATTGTTCTGGTTATGTCGCATCCTTTAAGGTTTCTATTATTTCGTTCAATAACACGGGTGCTTGATTCAAACACTTCAGGCGTGAGCAACTGCTTCATAAATCAATCTCTTCTTTTTGACATCCGCTAATATTTGAGGAATAACATATTATATCTTACTCTTCAAATGTTTTTTTCCAAAGTTCACTTCTGATAACTGTTTCCTCTTTCGCCATGAGACTCTTAGCAGTTGGCAGACAGCATGTCGTCGACTCAAGTCTTTATCGACTTAAGTATGTGTATACTATATACCTTTAATTTTGAATAACTTTTCTTTAAAAATCCATGATGCACTTCCATATCCATACGTTAGGCTTATATTGCTTACGGGTAAGGCACAATTTTGAATTCGAAAAGAAGCAAAACAATTTCAATTTTATCCTCAGAAGAAGTAAAGTGTAAATGTATTGACATGGTGTAATGATAAGAAATGCGATCATAAGAATTACAAGTTAAGTACAGGTGACAATTCTAATAATTGACGATTGACACTATCGCAATTTGAAGATAACAAACAGAAACATCACAGAACATTGTTTATATTAGTCGTGTGAGAAGTAGGCAGAGTTTGAATTATTTAAAAAACTTCTACTAGATTGACAAATTTTATTCAGAGGAGGTTTTTTCGTAAATCAACATGTCAAATTCACATTCTTCCTTGTTTTGTTATAGTCATTCATACGTGATTTTTGACAGCATATAACAATATCCAACTGCATATGTATATTCTTTCAATGAACAGAAAATAAAACACTGAAGGATTTTAGTAAGTGAGACTTTCTGTTTTCTTACTCATAAAAGATTTTGGAAAAATTCCATTTCACTCTTTAACAAAACGGACATACATACATATTGCCCCCAAAAGTAATTAATATTCATTGATTCATTGGAAATATACGTTACCCACCTATCATCTATAAAAGTAAATCATTTGATTGATTGAAAAAGGAGAAAAACTGAAAGGTGACCTCTATAGAAGGTGGGAATCTTTTACTCCTGGCTTATCATAACTTTCAGTAAAAATCAATGACCACATCATTGGATTTTCATTTCACAGTTACGCAAGCATAATACTATTCTGTAATTTGGAAAGGTCCTAATGAAGCAGGAGGTCAAGAGAATGGACTAATTTAAACCTTCACTGCCAAGCTGTCTGCTCAATCATTGAGCAAAGTTGAGTAACAGTTCAAAAATAGATGATTATACCGGTTTAATTTATAATAATATAATGCATATACTAACAATATTTAAAAAACATGGAAATCCTCAGTTGATATTCCTATAATAATAACCATGTAATGCTCATCCAAAAGTCACGTAGACCGTCAGTTCTCACTCTCAGTGATTTTAGTCATTTTAACAAGTAACTAAGTATATATAGTTGATTTGTAGGCTTATAAAAAATTGTTAGTTTTGCGTGTTTTAACAAGTGAAAACTGTTAGTACACAGATATTGTCACATTTATCATGAAACATTAAGAATGGTTGAGCTACAACACACATTTTTATGAATGTTAGCAATTTAAATCAGATGTGGGTGTGCATTTACAGGATTTTTAAAGCCACAATAATTTACAATTTATAAAACTGGAAATGGCCAAGAATTTCGGGGGTGGGAATAGGGACATCATAATTTCATACAAAAGTGTGCATGGGCTTGTGGTAAATGTGGGAATGTATGTATATTAATAGAATTTCCTGTGTGCGACAGGACAATACAATTACAAAAATTATTTTAACGCTCCAAATCATGCCAACATCAGATAATAAGTCCAAAAATAAATTACACACTAATATTTGTCGATATTTTTATCTGTTGTGAGTCACAAGCCCCTACAGCCTACAGCCTATGACTGAGGCTTAAGATGGACTGATATTGATAGCCTTTTAAAATGCTAATTATGTATGTATATTTCAACAGCTTCTGTGAACATTGGCGATTGATATTATTAATAAAATCCCCAAAGTAAGCTTTGGTTGTACATAGGTAGGTGATATAAATAGGGTAGACGTTTTCTGTTTTGTGCAATGCTTGCTATAATTATGCACGCTCTTATGGAGTCTTTTGTTTAAAGATAAAATAAAAACATCAAAGCAGAGAAAGCAACTCCTTTAGGATATGCACCGACAACATGTTTTCGACATTTACAGCTTCAAATCGTTAGAATATATAATATACATACATACCACGATAATATGTTCAAAAATCGACATTTTCTGCATGCACTCTCAAGGATCTTTTTGGGCATGAAATTCTGCTGTTTAGCTTTTTGGTGTTTGTGCCAGGTCAACCAAAACTGGAAGAATATTGGGAATGCCTTTGATCCCAAACTTGTTTCTTGAGGAAAGAATGACTTATTTTCTTCTCACTCTAGTTGTCAGTTAACCTATCCATGATATTCACTCTCGTTTACTTGATGTCGATACACATAATATATTATCATCATCTCACAATAATAGCCCTCTTCTCTGGTCTCTCTGCTTAACATGCCGTATATCGAATTGCGTCAGTAAATCATCTTCCAACTCATACTGTCACCAACAGAGTAAATAACAATTTTTTCAAGAAAACTGTGTTTATTCAAGAAGGACAGGAATGCGTAGAGATAAATAATATGGTACATGATAACAAGTAAGCCAACTATGTAATCATTCATCCACCAATTATCACCACCACTGTCACCCAGTACGAAACCAGCGTTATCAAAAGATTCCATTGAAGAGGTTCTAAATGAACTTCCAGACAGCGTGGCACCAATAATATGAAGCAAGCTAACTAGCAATAATAATCATTATCATGTTATTGATATAATTTTGATGGAAGGAGGTCCTCTTATTTTTTCGTTTCATTTCTTCCTTGCCTTGATGAGTTTATAGGTGCATTACCCTTTTCGATTGAACCAAGATGACACAAAGTTGACAAAATACAAAAGCCCGCTCAATATTCATTTCTAGGATCAGTCTTCGTTTTGAAGCTAACGGTGCAATATTACTTACACAGGAACTGAACTACCAGTTTGCCAATATTGCACAAACACACGGGTGGAAAGCCACAATAAAGCAATAACAACGATCATTAGAATTACATACCTACGCACACTTACGGGAAAATCAGCAAATTAATTTTTTGTGAGGAGAATAGACAGAAATTTTTCACTTTCGCGGTTATTATTTCAAAGTTATACTCGTTTTGTTATTACGCAAGAGAAGCCTTTAAAAAAGCGAGTAGTACAAGGAACGCTCATGCTGTGAGGGAATGTGTTAGAGCCAAAGTGAGTTCTATACAGATTTGATTACCAAGTAAAAATCTCAGCATTTTATTTCGGGAAAAGTTTGAGGAGAAGAGTGCTTTTCATCGTAATTCACAGCACGCCAAAAGAAGCTCAGATAGTCATCTTACAAATACATAGTTATTAGAAAAGACTAGTCTATTTTAACCTATCAGGGAAAGTTTTTCGAGTGTCGACTCACAGAACAAAAAGTGAATTCAATGGGCATAACAAGTAAGTACAATTGAACGTATATCTGACCTTTTCCAATAAATATGGTTACGTCATATTCATTTGTCCTATACCAACGGAACGGACGGTTACGTATGCATCAACGATAGGGTCATCATGTGGCATCAAAATTGCATAACAAACAATTGAATATTGGAGTGTTGTGATTTCATTCTTACGAATTCATTGTAATTGAAGACGACTATCGCATTCTAGTCTAGATAATAATTTTGCTTTTTGAGACGAAACGGAGAAATAAAGTAATATGTGACAGTGAGTACTGTGAAACTAATGTAAAGTTATGCTCTTTTAAGTGGACAATGCATACAATATTCATTGTTCACTTAGAAAGCAGGCAGAACTCTTTGCGACTCCTGAGATATGCAAGTTTATGAGGGCCACGACCCTCTTTTCAGGTAGCGCTATCCGATTCTCAGAAACTCATAAAAACTATTTCTTGTCTACCAAGTAGAGAGCTCCTAGAAGAATTGTTGTAACCAAATCATGCAAAGAAACTGGTTAAGATTAGAAAAATGATGCATGATAATATTAGTTTCTTGGTTCATTAGAACATTGTCATACAAGGTAAAGGTGTATGCTGCATGAGCATAGTACAAAAAATGCATGATACATAATATTTAAGTGCTTGCAAGGAGTACGGGTCCTAGCTAGACATACTTTTAATAACTTGTTCAAACGTGTTAAACAAAGTAAAATGATATAATAACTCACTAATTGTATTTTTAGCTGACAATTTTATCTGACGTAGCCTATAATGCGTATGAATATAATCTCTTGTACTTGTTGTCAGTTTCTTTCTAGTCATTAGAGTTGGACTAGTAAATAATTTTGTTTAGTACCGAACACAAAAGTGCATACGTTCAGTTTTCTTAGAAAAGGACAAGTCGGTATAAAACTCACAAGAGCGGATATGTTCTAAGGAACACACGATTTTAATGTACTTGAGTAATGGTGAAAAAGGTTTGTTACTGTGATTTTTCCACGTTAAATATGCGGATGTGGTTGAATTGAATAAAAGGAAAACATAAAAATATCTGATTTCAAGCTCAGCAGCGTTAATTAAGTTACTTTTTAAAATTACAATGACATAGTTCACGTTTGTGTTCATGAAATTACAGTGTTACCTTCTAATTCTTTTGCAGAACCAACTAGACCACCTCATCCCAAAATGAATTCATCTCAGAGCTCGTCTTCCTTTCCCCTCAGGACCAACTATGGCCGACCCTCATCATCACACTCCCATCCATCCTCCAGAACATCGTCGTCTCTGTCTCTCTCCAGTCAAACATTCCGACTGGTTGCCGGTCTATTAGTCTTGTCAGTTGTATTGGGCCCTGTGCAGAGCTTCGTAATGGGAAGCCGGCCTTTGAGCAAAAGGTCCTTCTTTGACATCCAATGTAAGGGAGTCTACGACAAAGGCATCTTTGCTAAGCTGGACCGAATTTGTGACGATTGTTACAACTTATACAGAGAGCCCCAACTTCACTCCCTGTGCAGGTAACAATTTCATTTTGATAACATTTCGAACATGATTTCTCATACCAAATTATCAACTTTTAAATAATGTCTTATGATGATCCACAAGATGACTCAAATATGTACATTACCTATGCATCTGATTAATACAGTTTAATTCATTGATACAACCTTAAACTCACATATTTTCTTTCCTACTTATCACACAGTCAAAACTGTTTCTCATCACCCTACTTCATGGCATGTTTGGATGCCTTGACCCTAAGCGACGAACAGAAAACTTATGAAAGTTATATCGAAAGGATACACGCACCCACACCCGTGGAATAAGAACATTATATTCTTGTCATTTCACCCACTACCACCGCCACCAAACCAACCACCTCACAACAACATCAATATAGTAATCCAGAAACTCGAACGCCACCAACCATATAGACCATATTGTTATGTTATTATGCTACAATTATATAACAAAAAATCTCAAGCCTCTTAGTGTCGTTTATCTACATATTATTGGTTAGAATCTATACACACTCTATTATATTGACAAAAATCTCTATAATCTCCCACTCACTCAGATCAACCACTTGTAGTTTATGAAATCATCTCAAACTCATAGATTTTCATCACGTCATCATCAGAATGATGTCAAATTAAATAATATGCATGACATTTGAGTGTCTGTATATCTCCAGCTCTTCTAATAAGAACAGTAGTCGAATCAAGTAGATTGGTATAGCAGTCTTGGTAGAAGAAAATCAATATTACTCACATAAATTACAGAAATACAAATACGTAGTGACCTGCATACAATAATTTGTATGTGGTAGAGAAATAATATTATACAATATTTACTTGTTAAGTGTGAATATATAATGAAACGGTTCGAAAATTTTGATGGTATATTTTATCAGAGAAATATTATAATGATATCAGTTGCGTTATATATAGATGAGGACAAACACCTACGCAAACCAATCCAGCAGAATCAAGTATTTTTTGTTATCTTTCATTTTCCTTCTCACTCAAAAGTGAACTTTTCTTTCTTCTGTGTATGCTTTATGGTAGTCTGACTATTGAGAGTGTTTGCTTCACAGGAGTTGATCAAAAGAGACACATTTTGAATGAAATATGGTATTTGGAATGATTGAAAAGAATAGAAGAAGATTCTGTTGGGAATGCTTATTCATTCAAATGCATTAAATGCAATCTATATTAGTCTATAAATTGATTTGATCCAGTTTCCGATATTCTCAAAAATAATCAATTAAATACCTATATTATTATGCTTCTTAAATAGAAATTACTGTTCTTTAGCTTACATTAAACATTTAGTTTTTTTCTTCTTAAAATGATAATGGTAACGAATTGACAATATACCGACTGAAAGGTACAATAATATGTATTCAGTAACACACTGCTGTGCAAACAAGTGGACAATAAGCTAAACGGGTATGTTTTATGTGGGGAAGCTGAGATATTGGTATTATGATTATTAAGAAGACCCGAAATGGAACCACACAAATTCTTTTATTCATAACACACAAAATACAATCCGGTACTTTTAACAACTTTACTACTACTAACTTAACTATCTAACATTAACACAATCTATCTAGTATATAACCGAAATGCATGCATCACTCCTGAATTTTGGTAGAATATGTCTAGTAGTTGCTGACTCATACCAAACGCCTCTTCTATAACGCTTTGTACTAATTTTTCTCATTAAAACATTTTAAACAGATCAAACTGCTTTGGCTCACCGTACTTCAAGGGATGCTTGGATGCTTTGCTGTTGGGAGAAGAAGAAGGCAAGTTTGATGAAATGATTGAGATCTTGGGTAAAAAGAAGAAGTAAACAGTTTCATATCGTGTTGCCCCACACATACCTAGACGAGTAATTATGTTTTATGCAAGCGAATTTCTGTAATTTTCAGCGGTTAGTGTGTATAGTTGTCTAGATTTATCTTGACTCATCCAGACTGTTCCTTTAACTTATTTTCTACTTCTTTTCATACACTTATGTTTTCCAGTGTTTGAATCTCTTAACTAAATATAAACTAGATTCTAGATCAAACGGTAGAGAAATTAGAGTTTTAAAAGGTTCTTACGCTATAATAAAATATAGTTTAGCTATAAACTGATTTCAATATGCTTTATACATTTTGGATACTATTTTTGGCGAATCTTTTGAGTCGTGTTGACTGCTGTGGACGTTGGAAGTTTGCCTTGGTGGGATCTTTTTGAACAATTGAGAACAGTATTACTTTAAACACAGGGAGATTTTTGGTAGTAACAGAGAAAAGGATTTCCTTATTTTTTAACAAGCTTTATTGTAATTGTAAATGATTCAATGTTTCATAAAAATGTACATAATTTTATATAAAATAGTTTAACATTATTTTTTGCTTGGAAATATTTCACATACATGTCATTATATTGTTGACCACACGCAGTTTGACTTTTGCTGTTTTCAACTATTTTTTTCGTATTGTTCCACCACCGGTGAATGCGCAAAGTATACAATTTCTTACGAGTTGAAAAAAAACTGAAACGTAGTAGTCGTATTAGTCATCGTGAAGATGAGGTGAGATGGTTTTATTAATAATTATAATATTTTGGACATGTATCATCAATCAACCTGATCTAAAAATATGTACCTCACAATAAGAAATTGATATAACCTCTCTACTAAAGCAACCTGAATTCTACTGGAAAATACTTTTAAATAATTGAAATTCGCATTGTTTTGTGTTGGATGCATGTTTTATTGGAACAAACATAATATGTAACTATTTAGTTGTCAATTATGATGGTACATTGTTACTATTAATAGCCAATTATTGTAGAGAAATGTCATCATGAAAAAACGAAAATTGTTAATAATAAAGCAGCTGATACTTAAAATTGCAAACATTTATATTATCGTGTACGTTTTCTTTATTTCTTTATATTACATCTGGACATGATTGATAGTGGAATTATTTTTAAATAATTAAAACGTTAGAGTCCTCAAATCGTCCATAAAATGGTGTAAACATCTAGACATATTTACCATGTGCAAAAATCTTCAACAAAAGCACGACGGTGTAAGTAGGTACGCATTTAACATTTGTTCACAGGCGCAACAGCTCATTATTTGATTTTATATACAATTTTCATCACGTCTGTATTGTCAACCATTTTGAAATAAGCTAAGTATGTGCAAAGAAATGATGAGCATGATGAGCTTTTTATATTACTTGACTTGACAATCAGTTTCATCAATGTGCACCTCCTGCATTTTATGTTCTGCAAAGATGTGTGAAACCTACGCTGCAATGCATTCATTGAATTCAAAGGCCATCATAATGAAATTGCAAGGTGAGTAGCAAGATAAAATGCACAAAACGCAAGGTATAATCTTTGTTTAATTCTCCAAGGTCTATTCATGCACCTGCATAAATAAATGAGCTGGTGCTTTGGTGTATGTTGACCCTAACATCACTAAAACATTACATTATAGCATATTGAAATGCCTATGTCTCCTATAATAACTGCACGAATTCTGAATGCACAGTGGAGCAATGTGGCCTTTTATAATTTGGTTATGAAAAGAACAGATGCCATAAGCACCGGTATAAATGGAGCAAATAAAACATAAATATAATGGCAATAATGCACAGTCAGTAGAGCCATGCATCGCCCATCTTATTGGTGGGATGCACCAGAACCAAATATATTTTCCATAAAAGCATTACACCATTCCCATCATATTTTTTCTGATAATGTCTTGAGTTTCCATCTTCCATGTGATCCACACAATCAGGTATTGTTAGAAAAGCACAAACATTCCGTTTCATAAAAGCTCCATGATATCTTTTACCTTGCTATTGAACAGCCAACCGATACCTAATGTTACGATAGTGCGGAAGCAAAACACGTTGCGACAATGAACCATGTAAAATCGGAGCAAGGTCACATATCCTGAGGAGAGTTCTTAATTGAACGAAATCGTAAATGTAATGATTTGGAATTTGACTCGTGTGTGGAAGCTTCTATAGCACTTCCTCTTCTTATTTAGAAGTATCGAGTACTAATGGAATGAAAGAATACCATTCGTAATGCTTGGTCAATCATAATTAAAAGTTATGGCTAGCCTTTTCTATCAACAGTGATCTTGTCTTTCAGCCATGCTGGAATTCCAACTTGAAATAAATAGTGTTCTTCTTTATGATGACGCTGTTACGTTTTACATGCAATTCAGTTCAGTAACCAACTTTACTTAAGCACATACATTTCATTTGATTAAATCAAACTCGTACAAAATTCCATGTATTTAGGTTACATTTTCATTTGTCACATTATAAGCTGCTATGTACACTATGCAAACACATTAGTCATCAACTCATAATGCTCACTGCTCTTGAGTAATGTGTAAGCACTTAAAAGACATGCAAGTCAACAGCATAACGTCATATTTAAAAATCGATACCATTTTTGGATATTTTGATGGCTTTAAAGCTTCAACTTTCAAGCATTCAGATTGGCAATGTTCTGTAGCACATCGTTCAAATACTCTGCTGCAGTAAAACTGTCATTGAAGTGATGTATGTCTTTCAAATGACGTAGATAATGTCTGAGTTTTATATGTCTATTTGAATGAGGCTTTACAGGAATTCTCGGTCAAACGGAAATGTTTCATTTTCACAAGACAATGATGACTGGTGCAAAAAGAGAACACACTAAACTACCAACTCCATATAATTGTTATCAATAGATCGTTCTTATGTACATTCAAGCATATTGAATAATATGAGCCCTTATATTTATACTTTAGCATATGAATTTATGCATTTGTTTAGCAATTTGCCACACATGCATGCATCAATGTAATGCAGCATATTACCAACCACCATCACAAGCAATTCTTTAATCTTACGACGACAGTGATATGATGACTATATTTCAGCAAGCGATTTGATCGGTGCCTAAATGATGACTAGTGGTGCTGCAGAACATATTTCTAGGCACTACCACTATTTTTATTTTTATTATTGATGCATGCAATTGGTTGATTATGAGATGATGTTATATAGTTTGTCTGAAAAATGTAGTAGTTCTCGCTTTCGTTTTCGTTCAGCAATGCAACGCCTTGACTCGGCTTGAGTAATACGCGTCAACATTCCCATTCACCATCTTCATTACAGCTTCTCCCTCGACTATAATATTACGCTGAATATTATTATTGTTCTGGGAAGAGTAAGAGGAAAAAATATTGTAGTAGGCGAAATAACAATATAAACCGTTTACCCATTAAAATAATCATCAACTCATTCGATTCACCACCACTTCATCATATTTTTGTTAATAAGAACTGCCAGCAGTGCTCATTTTGTGTGCCAATATCTTTTCCCATTTTATGGACAGGCAAGTAAAATATTAGTCATCCAGTCAGTAATTTTCTGAGGTTTCTGACTTTCAGGACCCTTTCCATAGATATTTTTTACTCATACGCGACATCAGTTCGTCTTAAATCAATAGTAAGTCAAGAACCAAAGTCTGCTATTCGTGTGAGCATTGAGCACCCCATACATTAGCATGAAAACCAACAGATTGTTTTGTTAGTTATCAATAGTCCACGCACATACCATGTGAGTTGTTTCGTGAATTCTTTAGTATAAATACCTAATTAGTCTACATAATAACAAATAGTAAGTGGTGTGTTGTATGCATGCATACTACCTACATGCATATGGTGCAATTGAAGTCGCACTCACATTCAAGATTATTTGCATGAAGAAGTGAATGCATTTTTCTTTATAATTTTTACCTATTATCCATTCAAATCTGCGAGTTTATTCAATGAATCAGGGTGACTTGCTTTGAGCAGCAGAGAGACAGAGAAACCTTTCATATGAAAAGAATTACATGCATCTCTAGAGGAAAAAGACAAAAACTGCACTACACAAAATAAACGCTTACAATCACAACGGCATATTTAAATGAGCATTCATACGAAGATCCTTTTAATCGTTTTGTATCTTTACAAATTTGAATAATAATTTCGTTATCAGAGAAAAAAACAGTGTGAGTGCATGAGAATCGAATCCTACTTTACTTGCTCAGAACCAAAACACAGACGTGTGTGTGTGTGGGACATCGAGACATCAATCAATGGAAACAGACTCTTGTAAGTAGTGCATAAAAATTCCATTTCTGATCAAAAGTGATTACTGCATCCGTTGTGCATGTACAAAATATCGGAGCCATGAGCCATCATATATTGTGCACTCGTTGTTTGTAAGTTGTACATTGTGTTTGCTTGCGCTCATAAAAATTAAAACTAAAAAGCAGCAGTCAAGATTTTTCGACATGAATTATTGATAAGATTGTCTCTCAGTTTTATAGTGGTTGATAGTTGATAGAGAGTTTATCCTGATCCCACATTATTCCCGTCATCATGTCATCACGTTTCCTTCTTTGATTGAATGCCATGCCAGCAAATTTGTAACAGTAGACTGGAGGGGAAGCTTTAAATGTCATATATAGCCAACAACCCGTGTGTGTGACACTAACAAACAGTTTCGCAAAATAGTTCGTGAATGACTTCATAAACCAAACCACATTAATAATCAAAAAAGATAACAAGCAGGAGCAACAGCAACAGTGAGAACAAAAGCAAAAGTGTGTGGTTTCCCTTTGGCGATGGCTTGTGTTGCTTGCTCACTTCAAAATCTTGACGATAAACTTTTAGGCATGGATGTAGATTAAACCACACACAGAGAACATATCCACAACGCCAACATAATAAAATATCAGAGAGAAAAAACCGCACAAAATCATAGAATGAATAAGTGTTGTACTGTGGCCTTTGCAAAATTTTAATTATCAATTATCTTTTTTACATTCGATAATATTGCGCATTGTCCCATCTCTTTTTGAACGCCACACTACCACATACCAAACAGCCTGCGAGAGTACCAGTAAAAAATTATATCTGAATCGACAAGGTACGTAAAATACGTGTTACAAATATGTCTGTGTCAATGTCATAATATATGCCTTTAATACCTTATGCATTTAAATGTGTACTAATTTCTTGGCATAAATTTTTTAATGCTCTCACAATCACCCCTTTATTTGGCAGACATATATTAGCTAATACCAAGAAGGGATTTTTCAGATGTGGCGTTTTTGCAGTTTCCCAATATTTGAAGTGCTTAAGAGTATGTAGGCGGGTCCATTTGTCATGCATTGTCTTATATCTATATCCGCTGTTAGTCACTCACAACTCCAGGAGGACTCATAGTTGTTGGTTCAATACAAGTGGTAATGTGGCATCCTGTGTGAGTTAATGTCTGCGTTATCCAGCCGGGTTAGATTTTCGTATACTGCAATATCAGTGAAGCTTTTATTATGAGCTGCACTGCCCACGCATGAAAATAATAATTATGTCTATGTAATATGCACATAGTTCAAAGTAGCACATTCTGATAACAAGCATATACTTACCCTGGATTAAACAGTTATTCATCTGAAAATTGGTGACAACTTTAGTGATAATTAGCAACTAATCAATTAAGCCGGTTCACATTATATAATGTAATGCATGACTATATTCAATCGTTTATCATAAAGCTACAAAGAAATTCTAAGTACTTGTTTCTGTGAAATTTGTTTTAGAAGGGACGTGCAAAGTTAATCTATCCCATCATTGGAGAAAAGGCTGATCATTCTTCTTTTACGAAACTATTTACAAGATGCTGGAGAAGGAAAGGGAAACTTTAAAGGCGAATGCTGAACAGCTCGCAAATTTGTTGACGGAGAATGTGCCCTACCTACTGGGCCATTACTTACAGAATGGCGTTCTAACGGAATCTGAGCGTGAAGATATTGTAAGATCGTAAGAAATAAATTATAAGAAGTTTATTGGTTTTCTAGCTCTAGAGTTTTGATGGTTATTCTATAATCTATTCGATTCTGTGTCAGATCCAGGCAGATTCTGCTCAAGAAATCAGGACAAAACTAGTCAAGACACTGGCAGCGAAAGAGGGAATTTCTTTGAAGGCTGTCATCGAAGGACTCAACGCTACTGAAAATCATTGTGTGTCCGAAGAAATCAACAATTTGCTCTCTGAAGTTAAAACGGGGGAAGAGGTGTCTGATAATGGATCCGGCGACCAACCTCAGGATCTCTCTACGTTTGCTAACAACTTGGTAGATGAAGTGATAGCAAAGGCAGAGAGAGCTACAGCGTCAGAGGCTGAAGAAGAGCTTGAAAAAGATGGCGAAGGAACTGTGAGAGCTCAAGAGCAAGAAGATGAAAATACAAAAGAGCCAACATTCAGAGGTGAACCGAGCACCACGGAAGTTGCTGACGTTGAGGAGTTGCCTACAACAGAGGAAATTGCAGACAAGCTTGTGGAAACCAGTGTTGAGGTGCATACCACAGAAGCCGATGTTCCCGGTGAGCAAGAAAACAATGAAAACGATGTAGGTGTAGATGACGAGTCTGTAAAAGAGAATGACACCACTCAAGAAAGTATTGCTGACGTTGATGACGAATCACTGGAGAGCATTGACGAGGCTTCTTCAGATGTACCAGATAGAAGTGTAAACTTTTCTGACAACATTTCCACTGTCATTGAAGACGGGAAGCATAACAATCAGTTTGAAGTATCATCTTCCCCCACAAGCCCCACGACTCCAAGTACAGAGGAATCCCAGAGCCATGAATTGGATACCGAGCAAAATGAGTCGGAAAATGAAGACGTAGATAATATTGACATCGAGAAGGAGTTTGTTATGCCACCTGAGGCTCAAACAAATCTCAACAACAACTCGATTTCAAACACCAACGTGACTAATGGAGGGGCAAAGTTGGTAAGAATGGAATCCAACGACATTGTTTTAGACGATGGAAACAAAGATGGAGAAAGTAAAAACAATGAAGCAAATGACAATGAGCTTGCTGCTGTCCTAGCGAGAAAGGCATTGGTCAGACAGCAAGTGGAGTTGTTTGAGAAGAATTCTCCGGGACCTGGTAAAATCAAGTATTCCATAAGAACAGCAAATCAGGACAAAGAACCAGAAATTAAGTCTGCCGATGGAAGTGAGTCGAAAGTGAAAAATCTAAAGAATTTTTTCCAACGTTTGTCTACCTCTGACAATAAAACGTCGTCTCCCTCATCAGGTATCGAGTTCAATTAATTTTAGCAAATTAATAGGAATTTTTATTGTTTTTGTATAACTTCAATATGTGGTATATTCACTGTATGTATATTTTAATCCCTTTTTTATAGGACCCGCAAAATCAGTTGGAAAACTAAAAGTTACATTCCCAGCGTCATCTTAAGACCATTGTATTGTACTGCGCTATGAACAGTTCTGCGTCTGGATAGACATCTTATTTTCAGATCACACTTATTCATTCAACGTTTCTTCTTTTTAAAAAATGGCAGTGTTCAATGAAGTCATATTTTGTATACATGCCTCTGCTGATATCAGTGTTAAAGTAAAAATGCAACAACGAACACATTAGTCAAAATCCTTGTAATATATTTATCCTTTATTTTTTCCTTAAAATTCATTTCGCTTCTCTTTATTAGAAAATCCTTATAAAAATATATCCTATTGTTAATAAATATGTATCTGATATAACGCAAAATTCGAAGTCGCAGATATTACTAATATTATAAACAATAAAATCTAAAATACGTATTAATTAAAAATACAACAGAAAAATCAATGAGCCTCCAATGTTTTCATAACAGATTCATATACCACGAAAATCCGTCCAATAAAATTAATGAAATAAATAATTCATAAAGCACTATCACTATTCATTTATAGTAATATACTGACCACAGTATACAATAGTACCAACGAGTGGAAAGGATAACCCGTCATCCTCACGTTAGCCAAACTTGGGCTGGATTGAAAAAAATCGAAATAATTCAAAATCATTGGATACCGACTTTTAAAAAAATCCTATCCCTTGCACTTACAAGACATTACGTTGCATATCAGACACATCAACGGATGGATAATAATTGGCGGTTATATACGTTACGTATTGACCATTGGAAGCATGTTTTCTAGCATAAGATATGCAAAACTCCGTCGTAGAGTTCCATATTATTCTCTCAAACTCACCTGAAAACGACAGAGTCTCATTTTAATTAATTTTGAAGATTTGCTCTTTACATACTGAACCTGCAGGTACCTGTCCCGGTGTAGTACAGCACATTTTTGGATCTCTGATTCTCTTTGAAATCGTAATATTTGCGTTGATTGTACCAAGATTTCACAACATTTTCAGCAGAAAAGCTGTCTTCATAACTTATCAAACGTGTGGAAGTTTCTCCTAGATTGCAAAAATCCACTCCTACATAATTCGTTTCCAACTGGTGAAGTACTCCGTGAAACTCAAAATCACGGAATCCCTTCCGGAGTAAATGATTAGCCCAGAGTTGACTAACTTTACAAAGCTGTAAGTAGAAAAGGAAGTATTTTACATTTAAAATAGCAAAACCTGCAAAATAGCAATGCTAAATTATGCATATATTCCGTAGACATAACGTTTTTGCATGCGTAATATGTACATCTTGATTTATTCGTAATGACTGGGATCCATGAAGTTTCCTGTAAAAGTTATGAGCTTTTAAAGCTGCATTTCTCCATGATTCCGGTGTATCTGACGTGATCTAGGGAAAATTACAATAAATCCGCGTGGGCGCATCATGAGATTGTTTCAGTGTTCTTGTATTCCAACTATAATTTATTTTTGTCACCTACCTCCCCGGACCAATGTTTATCATAATACTGTACATTCCTCGAAACGATTGCAGAATTCACATCTTGTACTGAACGACTTGATCTAAACAATTAATTTAATTTAAATAAACAAAGCCGGCTTACAAGAATGTTGAAACTTTATAACACGTAAATAAATTTCAATACTCAATACTCAATACAAGCAAAATTGTGAGAAATTCATTAAAGTTTCGGAAGCAATTCATACGGCAGAACGTTTTCCAAATATAGTTTCTTTTCATTTCCAGTTAGAATAAGGTTTCCTTGTCTAAAATAATTGGCTACAACAAAAACAATGGTCTGGTTATTTGGTAATTTGCTGGAAGCATAAGCCGTGCCCATTTGACTCGTTGAATTCCACAAAAGCTGAGTTAAATGTCCTAATAGAACAGGAACAATGAAACAAAGAGTAAAGTAACTCATACAACAAACGTAATTAATAGAATTCCACTGCAGGAAGGATACGATTCGCTGCGCTTTTAAATATTACCTATCGGAGCTTTAGGGTTAGAGGTCGATCTCCTCTCCGCTGCTATGAAATCATAGTCTTTGAATTCTTCGTACCAGAGAAGCACTGGGTATGGTGAGGGAATGGGGTTGATCACTGAAAACATTGTTGAGAAATACAAGTTTTCGCCAATGCCTGTCCCACTCAATTTTGGATTGTGCTCAAAATGTATTGCTTCTCTTCGCTTCCCTTGCTTATCAAATTTTTTGAGGTTAACTTGGAGGAGTTGGTTTGCATAATACTGGCTAATTTCAGACAGCTATAAAACAATTTGTTGGCGCTACATTAAATTAGCCTTTTTATATTACATTATGTAAAAAGAATTTTCGAAATTTTTTTGTTCGAGTGTACAGTTTTGTTCAGATGTAATGGAGAACTTCCATGAAGAGATCGAAAAAAGTTATGTGCATCTAGTGATGCCTGAAGCCATTCAGGTTCTGTTGTTACCTTTGTCTAGAAAAGTTATAGAGTATAATACAAAATTGCCATTTATTTGGCGTAATCAGAATCATCAATCAAACCACTGATCTTGTTCATAGTTTATAGTTTAACTGTATGAATCTTACCCTCAACGGTGAGGTTTGTTTTTGTGCAACCGACACAAGGAAAATGACATGCTGGAAAATGTAAAGACGAAACAAAGTTACACGAATGCAATAGGTGTGTAGAAAAGGACCAACTTCAGCTACTGCTTTCATTTTGATTTCTTTTGTTTGAATATTCCCAATTGCAAGATCAAATTGTGCAAAAGCATTTTCTCTCCATAAACTTGAAATGTTTGTAATGATCTGGAACATAAATAAGTTCAATGTAACATTGGATCAGGTTGCATTTAACTTTTTGGTTGTCAAAAATCTGAATCATAATATGCATTTATAAGAAGTACATAAGGATATATGCTATCAACCACAGCAGAGGACCATGTTTCCGCCTAGATTCATTCATATTCGTCTTGCCGCAAACACATTATTTTCCTGTTACATATATTCTTTACTCAATAGCAGTTAACTAAAAAATAAATCGCTTCTTCCATTTTGCGCATAAAAACTTCGTTTATCTGACAGACGACTTAGACGTTATTGTAATTAGTACTTCCTCATTCTTATCTCAGAGCACAATGCATAAATATTTTGAGGAGTAGGAAAAGAACAGAAATATGAAATGCTTGTTGCAACTACATATTATTTAAGACTGTTAACATTTGAAAGTTTAAAGGTTGGGAGATAATTTAAAAGAGACTTTGAACAGTTTTATCAATGTACTGCAAAAATGTAATTGCATTTTGAGTTGATATTCCTCATTCAATACAGCCCAGAAATTTTAACATGAGTCACTAGTATAATTAGCACAAAAATATTTTTGTACATAGACACATTACGTAGAAATAAATTACCAATATGTCAAATGACTGATGAATCACATCATCATATCCAGCACGCGCTATCAACAAGTTATCGTTTCGAAATCTAGTGAACAATAATATAAGTTACAGGATGTATGACCATACAGTTAGCCATGCATTATCAAAAAATTGTGTCATTAAACATAAAGTCGGAATAGTTATCAATTCACTATATGGTTGTTTGAGAAGTCACAAATGTCACCAATATCATTTTATCATTCCATTTTGCAATAGGAAATTACATTAATTTCTTTTGTACAGAGATTTGTGCATTAATCTAGAATTTACAACGAAATGCATACATGCACTCATGAAGTTAATAATACAAAAATCGTAGTGTAAAATGTAACTAAATTTATACATAAGCTTATCTTTCATCTGATTAAATTTTTTCGAGTAAACTTATAACCTAGAGAAATCATAAACTCAAGGTTGAAACTAGCGCATCATCGAAAAAGAGATGTCGCTTTGTCTAAATGGATCATTTGGACATTTCTGGACATTGCTGCGTCGTGTTATGACACTTTAATTAATATGGCACTTTAATTGTTTGACTTAATGTAACGTATGACGTATAGTTAAAGTCAATTTTTGATTTCTGAGTCACGAGTATTTTTAGAAAGTTTTAACATCATTCTTTATAATCCCTGCATTAATTTTTATATTTTATCACCTAATTCTTACCGGATTTGAGGAAGCATCGATATTTACGCAGTGAAGATTATGCAGATCAACACCATATTTTTATGGTATGCATTACATTTTTGTTGGTATTTCCTTTACTTAATATATGTAGGTAAGTCTACTCCCAAAAACCAATTGATCCAGTAAATCCTTTGTGAAAACCTCCGTGGTACTGCCCAAAATGACGATAACAAAAAAGTCGAGTGAATGATACGTTAATGCATGCGTAAATGATAAAGATAGTGCATGCATAATTACTGGGTACTGGTGCTAAAGATCATGTCTTCCGAAGACCACTAATAATGCGCCAACTGACATAAAAATACTCATGTACACTGTCAGGAAAGAAAATTACCGGATGAAATGATAAAACCAAACGCGATACTGTAATCTCGTACAGTGGTATAATATATGGCATTAAAGGCGAGCCAAACTTTTATATCTCTTACCAATAATATAAGGTGTATCTAATCATGAGATTCATTTCAATGACAAGACTTGCCTACAATTCCAGTAGCATTATACTTCTGGGTTCCAGTTTGCCTTACCGAAACTTTTTCACGAAACCATATTCATTTCACCATACAGCTCGAATTATTTATCAGTATATTCAGAGGACTTGTAGGATTTCATACATTCGCATACAGACTCGGGGATTTTGTAGGTTTAGCTGTTGGAACCAGTTTCAGAAGGTAAGTTTTCCATCGTCCAAGGCATTGGAACAAAGCTTTTATTTTGTTGCTGCATAATTTTACTAAATCAATAAATAGCTGCAGGCTTCAGCTTACAGTGCTAGAAAATAAAAAGAAAGGTAGGATTTATGAAGAAAGTGTGGGAAAGAGGGCAGATGTGTCGTGATTAGCCAATTTTCAATAATTGGGTGATTCTTATGGCTATGGGCTATTGTTATTGTTTATTAGTAATCATGGTGTACATAATATTTATGTGTATAAAAAATCAATCTGAGCAGTTTATCTTTATCCGCTACTGAATGTTGAAACACTGGATTCAATTGCATGCATTCAATCAATTTGCAACAGTTGCTCACTTTGAAATGCTAGATCCTCTTACAAACGTTGAGTCTCTGATTTGTTCGCTGTACTTTTAAAATAAACGAAGAATTTAATTCCTCATGTCAATACATTTCAACTTATTTAATTCAATTTATGTAATTCCAACACAAAATATTTAAAGATACGTTGCGTTTTGTACTACTAGCAGCTATTGTTTGAAATTGTTGTTAGCCATCATCTCATTACCACTAGCAGCAACTCCAACAGAGCGGCTTTGCTTTTACCATACACCCTCGGCTTTAATTAAGGCCAGACATATAATCAATCCAATGCAAACCCATGCAAAAAGAACAAAGAGTAGGCATATTTTGTTTACGCTTCACAGCATTTATATGCCCTGCAGAAATAACATAATGTTAGGTTATTTGTCCACAGCAAAATAGTCTTATAATCTAATTTTATCAAAAACAAACAACCTCGTTTTAAATCCAATTTTCTAAACGTAATATTTATAACAACAAATAACAAAATACGACGGGCTTTACTGAACAATATTTTTAACTTTTTGGTACTGTTTTTGATACGTATTGTAATAGCATTCAATTTAGTACAGGATACATTTTACTTTCTTTTCGGCTTCTGCAAAGCAATGCAGCTTTTGTTCATTTCATGAAATCATGCAAATGGGTATAGAATAGGATGAACATGCACTAACTTAAACCTGAACCTGACTTTTCATGTCCTTTACCTTTGAATCGCAAACTTGAGCTCGCATGTCAATGTTTTGATATGTTTTGATATATTTTATTAGAGAAGAGTAAAGGAAATGCTCTCATTCGTGTAAAAAAGACGCATTTTATTTACTGTAACATCGTAGCTTCCAGGCTTACATTATAGCATACGTGCTGTGCTAGCCAGGACAATTTTAAACCTTCGAAGTTACATATAGGCACATATGCATAACATTCAGGTGTAGTGTTTTCGACGTACCTATATAATTTAGGTACCCACAATTAAACCTTCATCAAGCCAGTGTTTCTGGCTTTACTTGGGACGGTCAATCCAACATGAAATCATTTTAGCACAAAAATAATATGATACTATATAATCCATTGGATTTTTTGTTTGGACGTGAGTACCAACCACCACCACATGACGGTATAGGAAGAATATTGATTCATTTTCGCAGGCTTTTCATGAACACAAAAATCCAGGATTATTTTACCTACACGTTTATAGTCGGTTTTGTCAGGTAACAGCAATGAGTAAACTTTCTCTATTTTATTGTCAGTTGTTTATCAGCAGTCAGGCAGGATAAGCATACCTTTCACATGACAAAAAAGTGTTAGTGATATCGCACGCTCAGGGAGTTTAACAAAATCACAATGTTCCAATCTAAATCTGAAAAGCTGAGATAATAAAACATTTTACGGATTTTCTTCACACGATTAGTGAAAACGACTTGTTAAAAGGCAAGCGTTTAACTCTAATGATAGAGTCTCATTCATGAAATATGGCTTTTTGAGCAGACATGTCATAGTCATACATTAACAAAAATCCAGTTCACAGTTAGACAGTTAAGGTGAGTCATGTCTTTTTATTGCTTTTAGATTTGTTTGTGCCTTGCACATTGGAAGGTCAGTGATTAAATTTAACTACCTATTTGTTTCATACTTACCAAGCAAAGCGAATCAAAAGTTGCTTGCTTGTTTCCTTTTCTTAAACTGATCGAGACAGTTTGTGAGTTGATGCATTGTAGAGTCGGTGGGATCTCTGTCTTTGTGTCTTGTGCTTCACTTCATTGCGTTCCCAAATTAGGTACTAAGGTTTGTGTCTCGTGCCGTGCCTGTCTCTAAAGTTTGGTTTGCTTTTGAAGATATATTCGTATCCGTAATATGTATTCATTTTACTGGGTACATGATTTTATATTTTTTTAAATCAAACAATATTGTGTCAACTTCAGTTGTCAGCTTTGAGGAACCAGGAAATTCATCTGAAACCACACGTTTGATTCAAAAGAAGATAAAATGTCCGAGAAGACGCTCTTGTCCACAAAGACATCCGTAAATGAGAAAACGGAAAAACGCGAAGATGTAAGTAAATTTGCAATGCAATATAGTGGTAGCGCTTGGATTGAATGCATAATATTGATCACATTGATATGATTTTGTGTACCTAACAATGTTCACATTATTTGATGCATGCAATTTGTTCAACATTCCAATTCAAAGCGGCATCCTTTAAGTTAATTAAGTTAAGTCATACATAAATGCTACATACGAATAAATATGAGCTAGATACATATTTGCGAATCCTTCATGCATTTAATCTAACGAAAGAATGAATTTGAACTAGTAATGAAGTTCATGGTTAGGTTTAAATTGATGTTTATGTGTGTATATTTGCCTAAACAAACTGTACAACTTGCGTATTAGATCTGCACACTTACTGGGACCAGCTTCACAGTAAATGTTATATTAGTCATGACGCTTGCCTGTCTGGCTTAGAAAAATTGCTGACTCCCGTAAAAGACAAGGTCGGAACAATAAAACGCTTATAAACTACACTATTATTAAAATAGTCTAAACACCTAAAGATAAAGCAAAGTATTTCTATCATCATGGGCTAATTGGAAAATTATAAGTGCAAAAACTGTTTTAATTTAAACTACAACATTCATATTTATCTACGCCTTAAAGACAAGATAGATCTTTATAACAAAACTAATGAATACAACATTCATACTTTTGTTCACGAGAAAACCAAAAAATTGGTCAACCATTTTGAAATTCCGTTTCCAGTTGTAGTTATATTTAGTTTATTCTCCTGCACTTGAGTCGTTTTTATTTAATAATATGACGCTTCTTAAAAACTCTAAATCTGAACAAAAACCGCAGGGTGCGACAGTAAAAACCATTACAACAACCACGGTAGAGGAATACTCTGATGGTTCGTCTTCCACGAAAACCCATGTAAAAACCATAACGGAGGGTGCGTCGATAAATCAAGTGGACCCTACAACTGGCAAACCTACTGGAAAGACTTACAATCCAAAGGAGGCACAAGCTTCAGCGCCAAGGGTATTCCTAATTCCTATAAAACATTACATGCAAATTCACAAATTTAACCATACCCATCATTTTCTGATTGTCAAAATGGACCAGTAAATGCTTGTACATAATCTTTTGTGGTTCCTAAAATCTCAAGGTCAAGGTCACAACTGACAAGGCATTTTTGAAGAGCGCACTTAACGCTCACAACGATTACCGAAAAAAACATCATGTTCCCCCATTGGTCTTGAGTGACGATGTAAGACTGGACTATAAAATACATAAAAACATGATTTCCGGATGTATTAGTAAAATGTTTTATATTCAGACTAATATAAACTTTTTCATTGTTTAGTTATGCAAAGTAGCACAAGCTTGGGCTGATAAAATAGCAGCCAATGATAAAATGGAGCACAGTGAAAATGGCTATGGTGAGACCACGTAGTAAACATCTCTACTTGACTGTAGTAGCTTTTTACCCTATCTTTATATTTGAATTCATCATCATCAATATGGCATTTCATGTACTAATGTCAGTCTCTAGACCGCCCCTTAACACTGTGTGAAATGTCGATTTACATTTTGCAGGTGAAAATGTTCATTGGTGTAGCGGCGATGTGACGGATGGAAAATCACCCGTCGACCACTGGTACTCTGAAGTGAAAGATTACAAGTTCGTAGGTGATCTTGATTACCAAAAGGGAACAGGTAATACTTAAAGTTGCATACACACCAAAATGTCAGCTCTATTGGAATAGAATTCACATATTTTAAAGTGTAATGTTTGAACATCAATGTACGTAGGTCACTTTACACAAGTTGTGTGGAAAGACACAAAGGAGCTCGGAATAGCAAAGGCTACTGGAAAGAAAGGAGGGACTTTCGTGGTTGCAAACTACAACCCAAGTGGAAATTTCATTGGGAAATTCTCTGAAAATGTTCCTAAACCTTGAGCATGTGTAAATGAGCAAAATTGCTGGTGATTTCGAGAGAATTTTATTTTTCCTTCGTTCTTCTTGGTCACTGTTCCTACTTAAATAATAATTAGTTTAATGTATTTAAAATATAGAATCAAATGAGTATTTATTTTCTCTCGTGTATTTATTTTTGAATTTCTTCTTTGCTTAAACCCTATGCTGTAAAAAGGTTTTGATTTGTGCTGAGTAAATCCTGTAATCCCGGTGATTTATTTATTTAAAACACCAAGTAAATTGTAGTTATTTTTCATGGTTTTCATCGTCATCATAAAGATCATCGAGACATACATATTCCAAAGACCAATGCTGCCTAAAAGCGGTTCTGGTAGCGGACGGGTAGTTGGGGTAATATAAGAAAACGATTAACGAAGAAAACAGCTTTCACATTTTTAGATAAAAATTTCACCGCGGCCTAACCACTAGTAGCTGGAAAAAAATTTGCACGGATATTTCGATATTGCAATACAAAATGTTTGGTTATAACAATGAAATTACAAAGAATACAATGACAAAAACAAATATAGATCGGACTGTCAAATTGATTTGAAGGCAAATAGAAAAGAAGTTGGATTTCTACCAAGAATGTAGAAGATACATCTCCGGATCCCTCTTCTTTTACAAATCCAGAGGAAAGAGTCACTACGAGCTGTTCTTCCTACACCTATCTCTCATTCAGCTCAGCTAGATCTCTTCGGAGAAAATTCAAATAGTGAATAACATCCTAACAAATGTTATGTCTTTACCATTTCCTTGATTTCTACCATGTTTACTGTAGAAACACTAATGAATAGATAGAAATTCAAATTAAAAATTATGGTTCTTCTTTTAAACCAAATGATTTTAGTCTTTTCTTTTAGTCTTAGTGCAGACTGAATTAGTTAAAACCAGAGCTGGAGCAATATTAAATGTTTCACCAAAGAACCTGGATGGGTGGAATGAAAAGATGTCCCTTCCAAGAATGCCACAGGCCTTACCTCTGTTAGAGAATAATGGCAGATGCAATAAAACGTACACTTATTCTTACATTTTATACACACTGGGAATAATAAAACTTCAATTCTTGGAAAATGGAACTTTAGCTTTTACATTTTATCTTATCAAATACCGTTTCAGCGTTTGTAGAAAGTTATTTGCCTATGATTGCGTTCTCTGCCACGATGTTTGGTGTGGTCCTTTTAACACTTCCAGCTTTACTTGCCTATGAAAAACTGAAAGAACGGATGAATAAGAAACGAGGTCAAATAATGTGGTGTGAACTCGCCCTTTGCTCAAATTAAAATCAGTGTAGAATGCTTTTTATTAAAATGCAACCAAGTAATTTTGAATAAGCATGTATTTTTAATATTCTAGCCGAAGCCAAAAGTGCGATTTCGTCTGCTTCTGCAAATGAAGTTGAAGCCGGGGATACTTATGAATCGATTGAACTATCAAACCAAAGTGTACAAGTTGACACAAGTAAAGAAGTGCTCAACATCTTTCCAGCCTTATCAACGGACGAATTCGGGGGTTCATTGGCTTCGTTTTCAGAACGACCTGTCAACGACGAGATATCCCAAGGTGTTTTGAAGACGGAGACGATATTTCCTCCAAAAAATCGTGAAACAACTCAAGGAGGTTTCTTGAAGACAGAATCGCGATTTCCTTCAAATAACCATGAAAAATCTGAAGAAAGTGTTTTGCAGACGGATACGCGTATACCTTCAAATAACCGCGAAACATCTCTAGAGGGGTTTTTGAGAACGGATACGCAAATGCCTTCAAATAATCGTGAAATATCCCAAGAAGGTTTTTCGGAGACGGATGCACGATTCCCTGCAAATAACAGTGAAACATCTCAAGCAGGTTTTTTGAAGACGGATGCGCGATTTCCTTCAAATAGCCGTGAAATATTCGAGAATAATACATCATCTACTACTATTGCACAAGGAAAAGGTACTCTTGCCCAAGGAAATACTCCAGCACAAGGAAAAGGTGCTCCTGTGGCCAAAAGTGTAATTTACAGAAGACCTATCCGGCAAGCGTCTGACCCATCGGAATTAGTACTACCCTCGGAAATCAACAGAGACACTCAAACTTCAGGAGCTGATTTTGACAGAGCACGTAATGGTACAAAAGCTCCAGAAGGGTTCGAAATGGCGGAGACTCGAATAGTTAGTGGTCGAGCAGCCAGGTATCAACCTAGCGTGTCTAATAATAGAATTATATGCCCCAGAAAACCATCTCGTGACAAATTTGCGAGTAAAAATCAATTTTGTCCTGCAAAAAATAATTCCAATGATGATGATGATGCTAAAAATGGAAGTGCAAAGAGCTTTTGGTGGAACTGGAGAAAGTGATTTGTGTGCTCGTGGTACAAATTATTGTTCAAGTTTTGTTGTATTTGACTTTAAATAAGTATATTTTTCGTTTCACTAAACAAGTTTTAAAATCCAATTCCAGCTGTAATAAAAACGTATTTTATTTAACGATTTCTAAAAGTTTATACTAACGACATGCGTTTAGATTTCTTTAACTTTTTAGACGACGGCTCGCTAACTTCTAGTAATACCGTTTGGTCTACATCATGATACGAATCATCCATTTCTTCCCGTTTCCGCTTTTTAGATTTCTTTTTCATATCAGAACAATTTTCATCCAATGAGTGCGTAAATGCAGAAGACTTCTCATATCCATTCTGACGAGTAAAACTATTGTCAACATTGTCTTGGTCCTGTCGCTCCTTCTTTTTCTTCTTTTTTGTTCTGTGATTGCTATCATCACTTTCAATCTCAATTTTAGGGATGATTGTTGCCGGAAGTGGAGGGAAGGCATTGACATGTCCATTGACATAGTCCTGAGTAGTGCTTGGATCATGATGAGACTTCTTCCGCTTCTTTTTAGGCGCAGATTCCATTTCATCAACAATCTTTGAAAAATCTGCTCCGTAAACTGGGTGTCTTTCTTTAATTCCTTCAGGAAGCTTGCGAGGTTTTGATACTGGAGGTTTGATTTTAGGAAACTGAAGTTCCTTCACACACTCCCGAATTATGATATGACCTTGAACAGGTGCTGCAACTAAATACAGAATAAAAATGGGAATTCTTTAAATGTTTTACATTTTTATATTCTATTAATTTTTGTATTTTTGCAATTTACCTAGTTTATATTTATCTGCATCAGGTAAAAGTAATACAGCTCCGTCCTTATAGGCATCATTCACAACAGTTGTGGTTTCAAATTGACGATACTTTATGTTTGCTCCTAGTGCGTTTGTGGGTACGAACTGTGTAAGTTGAGCATCCTCTTCGTCGTCGTCCATGTCAATCTCAGATTGTCCTCCATCCAATGATAATTTCTTGCCTGTAAGCAAATCTGACAGGTTTACCTATAATGGGATAGCACAAATTTTGTCTCCTATTATTGGGTGGCTAATTGCAAAAGCAAAAATATTGAACCATGATTGAAAATATTTGATGTGTTTACATCTCGTGGGCATTTTAAGATCCAAACGCCACCATTACTACTGGAACCCGCTTTCTGTACTGCTTCGACAGTTAGCCCTGATGAACAATCTGATTCTTTCGGCAAGACTCTCCTCATATTAGAAATTATATGTGCAGGAATCTACAGGAATTATAAAAAAACAATGAACATTATAATTAATGATTAGAAAAGTATGGCTGTTCCTCTTTAAGATGATTGATTATATATGATCTCACCTCTGAAACATCCATTTCCCGTACACGATAACCATTATAGAGACGAGACTCGGGCTCTGGAGACGGGGACCTTGAAGACTCTCTTCTCTCTTCCTCTCTCTCCTTCTTCTTTTTCTTTGGAGGTGAAGTTTCCTCTCCATTTCTATTCTTATCTGACTTTCTAGGAATAATTTGCGTTAACTCTTGTGAGTTTTCAAAGAAATCGTCCTCCTCCTCAAAGTCATCGTCGGTAGCATCATTAACAGGTGGTTCTTTAACTCGCTCGTCTTCAGAGTTGTCATCCAAATCCCTTCTTTTATCTTTTTTGCTATGCTTCATAATTATGACAAAGACACTTGGAAAAATTTGAACACAGTATTTAAAGCGATAAAAGAATATCAGTAGTTGAAAGTCAAAAAACTGTTGAAGGTTCAATTTCTGCTACAGAAACACAACATCTCTGACGATACTAGATTTTGGCACTTGCTAATAATTCCTCTCCTACCATTAATCATGAACCTCATTAATATTTGCTGACACTAAAGTTTTCAACGAATAGTACAATAACAATAGAACACCAACAAAAAGTGTCAATACACCTTCATGACCTAATTACATTCTACCAGTGAATTGTCATTCACTACAGACTACAACCTACACACTTAACTTTTTATTTCAAAGCCACACAACCACAAATTGGCAATCCTCAACAAACTGCAAAAACCACAATTCTGACTCTTCCCCAGCTTCCGTCGACTTAAACCAGACAATTTGTAATCAATTATCAATCAGAAAATCAGTCAAAAAGTCAGTAATCTTTTCCCAACAACTATCACTGCTTCTCGCAAAAACATGCTTTCTTTTTAGAATCACCTGCGGTTTCCCTATCTTTCATGCACCCACGTTGTTTTTCAACTTGTCGTGCTGCTCAGCTCTCTACATGTGAGTTCACCAACTCCAAATAATATTATTGTTCATGTGAGATACTTTGAAGATTTTCGCGCAGCGGATACCAAGTTGCTATTCCAGGGATTCTCCAATTCTCAAAAGCAGTTCACTTCGTGCTACCCAACTTTTGAAGCAAGTCTCCAAAACGATGGGCCAACATGAGAGCAGTGTAGCAACAACAGAGGTGGTAAGTACCTTTCCATGCATATATTCATACACGCGAGCACCGTGCAAGCACCTATATAAGCACCTATAGTGGAAATAGTCAAATAAGGTGTTAACATTAGCATGTTTACCACACGAGCGTATATACAAAATCCCAATGCATTCAAGAGAACAACTTTTTTGGGTGTATTCCCCTACTTTTCCATGCAAAGCAGTTGAAAGACATGAGAGGGTACATAGCAAACACATGAAAAATTCTTATCCAGAGATCAAGTTAACTTAACAGTAAGATAAACTTGGTATTTGCTCTTCCTTTTGCTGCTGCTCGTTGATCATATGGACTACCTACCTAACCTACAACTTCAACCTATAATGAAATAGACGCATTTAACATTTCACTAACTTCTCTGCTTCATCCTACCTTTAAATCATTGCTCATAGGAGAAGAGTCAGAGACAAGAAGATAGATCAGATAGGTTATTTATTTAAATGTATTCTGTACTTTTCTGTTTAGAGATAGATAGGAAAATTATCCTTGCAAGCCAGTTTATACTGAAGAGTGCATAATAGTTTATGTTGTTTTAGGGCAGTGCCCGCTCGCATATTACACTTTTGCATTTAGAGTGTTTAGCATTTAGCAGCTTGGGTTCACCTTGTAAGCGTTCAAACGGAACCGTGATCAGTTATAATAGGAATAAAAATTTGTGATAATAAAAGTCATCTTAAATTGTCATTTGCACGGGGAGTGAAAGATTTCCGAAAGAATTTTAATTTTTGTGAGTAAAAAATACACATTTTAGAAGGGCACCATGTCGAGTGAGTACTGGTTAATTTCTATTCCTGGAGATAAGACGCCAGCTCAAGCGTATGAGGTGCTCAACAATGCGACAAGTAAACAGAATAGCTTGTCGCAGAATTTCAAGTTTCCCATTCCAGACTTGAAGGTAACTTGAATTTTCTTTTAGTTGATAAGTAAAGCGTTTATGTAGTACTGGAATGATGTGCGGAAAGTGATTTGGTTTTAATATGCGCATTATTTGTGTTTTTGATAGGTCGGCACCCTTGACCAACTTGTGGGGCTTTCTGATGACCTTGGGAAGCTGGATACGTACGTAGAAGGGGTTACCCGAAAGATTGCCAACTATCTTAAGGAGGTTTTGGAGGACCAGCGCGATAAGTTGGCAGAAAATTTGCTGGCGAATAACAGTATAATTTTTTACTACTTTTAGAACATGGATAAATAATTGATTCACATGCTTTAAAATGTATGTGGTGAATGCTCTTTACAGCGGACCTCAATACGTATGTCACCAAGTTTCAGTGGGACGCTGCAAAGTATCCCCTGAAACTATCGCTGAGAAACTTATCAGAAATTATGGGCAAACAGATTGGGCACATTGAAGCAGATCTGAAAACAAAATCGAGCACCTACAATAATCTCAAGGGATCGCTGCAAAATTTGGAAAAGAAGCAAACGTAAGACAGGTTTATTTCTTATTTGCAAGTTTTGTTGTTCAGTTCTATAAGCATGAGGCATTTTCAAAATATGTACATTAAATTTATTATTGTCATTTTCACTACAGCGGAAGTCTAATAACAAGAAATCTTGCTGATATTGTCAAGAAAGAACACTTCGTGTTGGACTCAGAGTACCTGGTTACATTGGTGGTGGTGGTGCCCAAGTCAGTGAATTTACAATACGAATTTTATACCTCAAAAGTCAAAATAATACGATTAAATAACTAACCAAATTGCTTTTGGACATTTCATTTTTGTGTAGGATGAGTTTTCACGATTGGGAAATGAAGTATGAAAAGTTAACGGACATGGTAGTACCAAGGTCAAGCAAGTTGATTTTCCAGGATCAGGAGCACGGACTGTTCACAGTGACGTTGTTTCGTAAAGTGGTCGAAGACTTTAAGTATCACTGTAGAGAAAACAAGTAAAATAGCATTTCAATAGTATAATTAAAAGCAAAAATTTATAATAAGATAAACACATGGGGAGTAGATTCTAAACTGTATTTTGAAAACAACAGGTTTGTGGTACGAGATTTCACATATAATGAGGAGGAGTTAGCCCTCGGAAAGAATGAAATTACTAAACTCGCAACAGATAAGAAGAAAATGTTCGGACCGTTGGTACGGTGGTTGAAGATCAACTTTAGTGAAAGCTTTACTGCTTGGATTCACGTGAAGGCCCTCCGTGTGTTCGTTGAATCCGTCTTAAGGTGAATGATGCATGCTACATTATTAACCAAGTTCAAAGATTATACTAAGAAATTTATATAACTAAAAACTATGCATGTTATTTAGGTACGGCCTTCCTGTAAATTTTCAAGCCGTTTTGATGCATCCCAATAAAAAATCATTCAAACGCCTACGAGAAGTTCTCGAAAATTTATACTCCCACCTTGACTCCAGCTCGGGATCAGGTTCCAAATATCAAGAGGTTTGTATTCTATTTAATGTTTTGATTCATTAATGTCTTAATTCCAATGTACATACCTAATCACTTTATATTCTGGAAATTTCAGCCAATAGATATGCCAGGATTGGTGTTTGGCCAATCAGAATACTACCCCTATGTATATTACAAGGTAGATATTGATATGGTCGAGGCTGCGAAACAACTTTAAAACAACTCGGATTTGTACTTATTGTTTCGTAGTTTGCAGTACAATAAGAAAATATGATTATTTTATTAATTAATTGCAAATGCAATACACGTTCATAATGAAAAAAGAATCTTTGTTTTCGTTCAAAACTACTGTCTTGGATAATAATGAATATTATGTGTAATATTATGAGTTTGTATAGTGGTGCTACCTCTCGCACAGTATGTGTGTTTAGCAGGTCACTTGAGGGGTAGACAAGGAGCACATTCCAATTTCCAAAATTGTGACTATATAATGTACTTGTAGATAGGGCGTTTTCGAATGAACGTGGCCCATCATAATATTACCAAATTGTAACGTTAGATGAAGCATTTCGACTATCATCACGTCAATTTTAGCTCTAGTCTCAGAATATAATGTTCGAAATGAAACTATCCATTTAATTGTGATTCATCTCCCAAAAAAGTTCTAACAAAATAGAATATAATTAAGTTTGTGCAAGCTATAAGAAAATATTATTATGTAAAATTAAACTGTGAAAAAACGTGATAGTAAAGCTAAACGCAGTCTTAGTAGTTTATAAATCATATATGTGCATTTTCTTTTCAAACTATTCTGAAAAACATTCAACGTTCTTCCTGAAGCATACAACACTTTATTGGGAAACTAAAACTTAAGTTAGGGTTTGAGAGACGTTCGTAAAGGCAAAATAGCATATTTTTTTCGGTTCATGATGGAGTCGGAGTTTAGACTTTAGACCGAGTACATCAAATGCATAATGCTTTGTCGTGTGCAATGCAAAAACAGTCTCCCGCGCAGTTCCTTTGTCTTCAGACTTGAAATATGATGTAACTACTAGCAATTCCGCCCAAGTAACAATAATGTAACGGTGTAAGTACTTGAGAATGGTGGTGCGATGATGAAGACATTAGAATGGAATTTTGGTAATTCTGGTGGCGAACTAAAAATCTACTCATGGGACCAAATTTCCTGTAAACAATATGAAACCACACAAAAAGCAAAAAATATAAAAATACTACAAGAATGAACTCCACAAAAATCAACGAAGGTGCCGGAGATTTGCCTGGTATTCCAATCGGTCCTATTGAGAGCTATCATCAAGATCATGAACAAATATCCCAAGTGTCGCATCACGCAGACCGTGGTAGACCAATTGAGTCGCATTTTTATTTTCATGAGATTATAGGCAAAGGTAAATTATAAATGATTTGCATTACAGCAACGTGTATTTCATAAGCAAGCTCAAATTAAATTAATATTTTTTTGAAAAAGGTGGATTTTCTAAGGTCAAAAGAGCTACACACAAAGCAACTGGTGATACATACGCTGTTAAAATATTGGACAAGTCCAAAATAAAGGTGCCAGAAGACCTAGACAATATTGAATGTTCTTTTCGTTTAACAAATCTTCAATAAATAAATTATGTTGTTTAAACTGCAATTATGTGATTTAAAAAAACAGGAAAGGGAATTTCCCCGTGTCATTCTTGAAATTGAAACACTAGGCTCGATATCGCATCCATGCGTCTGTAAATTATACGCTGCCTTTTACACTAGTTCGAAAATATATATGGTCATGGAGTACTGCTGTACTGATTTATATGAGTACCTGGGTAAGAGCCGTAAACCTAAAATATCTTTATTTCTTAATATTTAATTGATGAAACGTACATAAGAAATCAGTAAAAACAGGCATACATTTTTTCAGTAAAGTTGAAAAAGCCAATGGCTGAAGTGAAAGCACGGAGAATTTTCATGCAGCTTTTATCCGCTATTAACTACCTACACAGCATGGGCATCGTGCATCGTGATATAAAGCCTGTTAGTAATACTCTAGTTTTCTCAAAGAAAAAAAATAAAACTTTTAATGCAATAAAGTTATGACAGAAAGACAAAAGTTTCGGTCTAACAGTCTTTTGATGAAGTTTCCAATTTGGTGTCTCTATTCCGTGATATATAGGATATATAGTTCAGGAAAATTACAAGACTTTTCTTTTCATTCTTATTTGTTATTCTATTCTTTATATGATGACATGATGAAAGAACAGGAAAATATTTTGCTGTCAAGAAAAATGAAGATAAAGTTATGTGACTTTGGGTTTTCATCAAAGATACCACGGACGCGAGATCACCTTCTTTCTACTTACTGTGGTAGGTAATTGGATATTACTCATTAATTTTTCTCAACATTGCTTTTAACTTTTAAGTACAGTACTTTTATGTACCATGAATGAGGTATCATCAAAATAATGTATATCTATGACATGTTGCTACTTCAAAGGTTCTCTGGCCTACGGAGCTCCAGAAGTTGTTACGGGTAGACCATACTGTGGGGTGAAAGCAGACATTTGGTCGCTTGGGGTGAACTTGTACGTTATATTGACCAATAGGCAGCCCTTCTGGTCCAAAAATCTCAATGAAGTTAGGGCACAAATTATTGTGAGTCCTTCAATTGCGTTGTAATTATGATGTAAAAGTAAAGAAAGGCCAATACATCTTTTTATCTTACTTATGAACATGTTTATTTTGCAGACTGGATACTTTCAAACGCATCATCATCTAAGTCGACGAGCGTTCAGTTTGATTAGACGTCTGCTATCTACTCTCCCTGAAAAGCGACCAACAATTCAGGAAATATGGACTGATCCCTGGATTAAAGAAGATATTCAGTTTTCACAGGCTTTAAGGGTAGAATGTGGACCACTCCGACCGATTTCATCAGAGGAAAAGCTTCCTATTTCTGGTTCCTCATCTTCCTTAGTATGGTTTCATCACCCAGTATGTATCGGAGTTGGAATACGAATAGAGCCACTTGGCCACTTCATGTATCGTGTATCCGGTAGAACAACTAAATCTGTTTTACTCTAAGCTTCAATCTTTGTTCCAGATATGCCGCTCTGAACCAGTCCAACAAGAGGAAACTTCCACAAGGAACAAAATCCAATGGTTTTTACATTCTACTAGAAAGAAGTTCCAGAAATTGGGAAATCTCTTTTTGCTCCGTAATCCATAAAAATACCAGTTACTTTTAGGGGTGTACACAAACCTTCAAAAATACATATACATTATGGTGGAGTATCTAACTCGTTCTGGAATACGTAAATAAAATACTGTCCTAATCAACTTATTATAGTCAAGCGTCACACATTCGATTGAAGTAAGCGTTTATTATTTTATCATCATCGAGAACTTATAGGTATACGTAATGATATATAATTGGCCTTGCTATAAGTAGAAAAATGTTAAATAACGACTGGAACAATTTTTTGTCAAAGTGCATGCATATTTACTCCTTGTGAAAACTTGAGCCGCTTAATTATTGACAGTAATGCATATCGATCCATATATGTACATAGGAACATGCAAGCTTTAAATGTGATGAAATGAAAAACCAACAAAAAGTACTCATACAGAAACATGGTTTTTCCTCTTTGTCTCGGTTTTGACTTGTAATGGATTTTGCGTCGTCTTTCTGCAAAGAAAATGTTTAGGTTCCAAAGTGTAAATCCCTTAGAGAAAACGACTTTTCTCATTTTCGTTGGAGTGTATAAACTGCGTTTTACAGAAAATTACAGTTGAGCTAGAATTTCTAGCCACGCAAATTTCGTTTTCATTCCTCCTCCTAAAAACACATTAACAGCTCGATAGTGTCTTGGTATAGTTATGTTATAATATGTATCTTTGCACAAACGAAAATATGCACTGCTGAGGTAAAATTGCAAATTGCGAAACAATGCATTGCATACAAAAAGGGAGTAAGAGTAAAGCAAAACGGACCGGGCAAAGTAGTGAGAATAGCTAACGTGAACGTGAGGTATATCTAATTCAGAAGGGATCTTAAGTGTGATTTACGCCTTGCAATTATATATGCTTTCCAGCGTTGCCCCTCTTGCTTGGTTCATTATTGAAGATTCACGACATGGAAATTCAACGGTAGCTTGGATGCATAAATGAATGCGAAAGGAGATAGGAGGAGGAGGATCCTAAATAAAAGAGTCATATGAGTATTATTTTTTCTATTCTTTATCCATATCTGGGAACCGTACAGTAGCCAATACATTTACTCAACATAAAAAACAGCAAACCTAAAGTTAGAAAGTGATACTTTTTCACCAACCCAGGATCAGCTCTCAATTTCATAGTTAGAAATTCAAATTATAGCAGCGCAAATCGTTATATTTTTTAAAACTTTGTTCTTCTGTCCCTCTACTTATGTTCTTTACGTATTTTACGCTACTCATGATGAGTCATGATGTTTCTATGTTTGTAAACTTATTGCTTACATTCAATTACACATTCTAATATTAAGGTTTATGTTATATATATGTAGGTAATTATGCATATTGTATTCAGATATACTCATGTCATGAGTATATGCCCTATTTTCAAGTTCTTCGTCTCAATGATTTTCTGTTCAAAATACAATGCATCAACTTTTCCTTCGCAGATTCGACGCTTTTCTCGTTAGCGTACCCATGAATGAATTTATAGCGATTTAAGCCATCTTCATGATAAATACTACTGGCTGGTGTCACTAAAAGTCTCCATTCATTGTAGCTGCAATTTTAAATCCCATTTAATCAGTATTAGCCAGCAAGCAAGTTTTGACTAATGGATGCTGCAAATTTAAAGTGATTATGCTTAATGTGAATATACTTTGCAGTTAGACAAACTTTTGTATAACAATCTCGGTTAGTTGTTGTAATCTACAATAATATACAACGCGAAATGTTTCTCGATTTCGATGCACCTATCGACGAAGACATTTATGTATACTTATGTAGATTTGTTAATGTATGGTATTTCATATAAATGTGCTTCTGACAATTGAGTTTGGCGTTTTAATCAAATTTCTAAAAGTGTTCACATGCAAATATTTCAATAATTCTACACGATGAAAATTAAACAGGAATACTGATGAGATAGAAAGGGGAATTCCGAAGAAGAATTTCCATCCATATTCATTGTTTTCACATAAAACTCAACTTTTGCGCCTGTAGTGCATGTACACTGTTTTTGCCTGCTCCGTCTCTTAATGTTGGCCTCTTCAACCACCACAAACTTCCTTTCTCCTGTATTGGACATTTTCTTGGCTTCACAAATATCTCCTGTTAGGACCACGATTGTCACTGGTACCTGGTAATGCTACACAAAACAGTTCATCTTTGGTTGAGCACATGGCCCATATAGTTTATTTATATCATGGTTTATTTGTCGCATGAAATTAAAATACATGTAATGAGCCTTGCTTTGCAGGATATCAACATTTTCCATTCGTTTCTCTAATATTCCAGAAAAGCTATATTTTCTGATTTTCATGACTATGACTCACTTGGATAATAATACTACTGTACCAGCATGTTGTCGATTCTTACTGGTTAAGAGAGGATAAGATATAAAATCGACATGATGTGAAGTGGTGTGAAAAGACAGGCTGATGTATGCTGTTTATGATCCTTCGAAACATTACAAAGCAACACTACTTGACTCTAAAGGCAGGGTTCCAAGATTTTTCCGCTTTTCTCTCGGTATTTTTGCTATCTGTAGTAATACCATGAGAAATTGCAGAGTACATCTCGGTAAAATAGAAAATCGTGAATCCTAATTTACTATTCTCTACATAAATCCGCCTTGTGCTAAGACTGTCGTACATTTATTTAATTTACTTTGCTATCGGCTATTAAAAAGAAGAGCTTGTCTTTGGAAACTACGATTCAGCATCGTACGGTATACAATATACATCCCTTTATATCATTTATTGCATTGCATAAAACTATGTACCTATTATTATGTGTTTGAATTTTCTCATGTATATAGTGTGCCCTATATATGATTTCTACTGCATTCCAATCCTTCTTTTCTCGTACATGCCGTGTCTTACTTCGTCTTCCTTTTTTTTTTTTTTTTTTACAAATTACTGTCATAACTCATGTCCTATGACTCTCATAAAAAGGCAATGAAATGAACTGCTTTTCCCAAGTTGTCGTTTTTGCCTTTTGAATAAAAATTTCCACTGAGCATTCAAGTCTCATTGTAGTACCGAGCTGGACTAACTGCTGGGCATATTGCAATCTTACTTTCTACCACACTCTTACTGCTGCTAGTTTATTATTATATTATGCTGTGGGTCTTTCACTCTTGGCTGTTCCTCTTTAGTGAAAGTAATGTAATTTTAGAATGCTTTATGATTCGGATTCTGGCAACGTTTTCTGCACAATAAAAAAACCCTGTAAGACATGCTACTAAATGTAGAGAAAGCAATAGCACAGTAAAATGCACAATTTGCTCGTTTTCACAAGGAATAAATGAACAAGGGGAAAATAAACTTGTATAATCGTTGCCATTTTTTCGTAGAAAATGAAAGTACAGTTGATTCATCAGACTGATAATTTATTTCCGAAATAGTGTTGCCTATTACAGAAAAGCAAACGCGGTAATTTGTTAGTCTTTTCATAGCAGAAAAAGTTTGTACCAGCGGCCTTTTTATTTCCATCAAGTCACGCTAGTCTGGTCTTGTGTTTCTGCAGTCACATTGTTTACTGATACGTGATACATGATACATGTCAGGCTATTCTTATCCGGTTGGGTAAGCTAGGCGTGTAAGTTATGTATGTTAGTAGGAACTATGATAATGATGAGTGACACACCGACAACAAAGATGGCAGAGAAGCTAAGAGAACGGTCGACGGTCGAAAAAACATGCAAATTATAACGAGTATATAAGTACATGTCGCAATAACTAATTCATTAAACGAGCTTGCCTTGTGCTTTTTTTCTGAAACTGTTTTCAGAAGGGCAAACGACAAGACGTCGAAGACTGAAAGTGTAACTGCCGCATAAAATTAGACGAAAAACCCACTAACATCTAACATGACATGCTGCACAATGAAGCAGAAATGGGTATTTTTGGCTCTTTGTGAAGAAAACGCGGGTAACTATCCAGAACCGGTATCGGACTAGGAATGTGTAGCATTACGACATAGCATTGCTTTTACGTTATTTATGCTAAAAGTGCTAAAGTGCGAACGAAAATGTTTTGAATGTGAATGAGACAAGCTTTTTTCAAAATGTAGGTTTGCAAGGAAAGATTTTACAATTTGTCTGGGTACAAGTTCAACATTGGTTCTCAAAAATATGATAAACTTGCTAAACTTGATAAACTAGACTATGGTACTGAATTGAATTTAACTGATTCTTTAAACCAATATTCTCCTAATCCTGGGAGCAAAAATAATAAAGTGTGCTAGTTATAAAATGTCGTTAATTCATTCTTGTTGAGTCATGTGAAATGATGAAAATTCAACCACAAGTTTAAATATGAAGGTGGTGTGTAATGCACAACGATTATATACAAATCAATGTGTATTTTTTTGTTCATGGCATAAGATTTAATTATACGCATAAAATATATTGATAGTGCAATACATGAGCCTATAGCTTGGAATATGAATATTGTGTGAAAATATAATGTATATAGGTATGTACATGTATCCTTCTCATTGTGTTTATCGCATCTTTGTATTGAATTAAGTTTAGATTCTCTCCAGCATTGATGCATTACTTGCTTGTAAAAATTAAGTGCAAGTGAGTGAAACATAGACAGAGAAAGCATGAAAGACGAACGAGAGAATAATTTGATACACTCAAAATGCTCATCCAGGGTTCATGTTGTGTGTTCTCTCGCAATTTTATCCACAGGATATTTCATTTGATGGTAATTGAAACGGTAGCATTAATTTCACGTTTTTTCAGTTACATTACTGGTGATTGATTACTTTTACCACTTATGCTTCTTTAAAGTATATACTAACTTTCTCCGTGGTTTTTCTCAATACTGTTCCAATAACTTGAAGAACATCATTTTTGCTGATCAGGTTCGGCAGGGTTTCATCGGTGCTGACAGCAGGAAAAGCTTCTCTGCAGTGATGCTTCTAAATTTGGGTGATGGATATAGTTACTGAAAGAACGGATGCATGCGGGACTATAAGAGAAAAGTTGGTATGTGATATTACACTAGAGTTTGTTGCTCTGCATTTCTTCTTTCTGTTTGAGTTTTCCAAGCACGGAAAGTAAAGATGACATGAAGAGGGAAACCTTGTTGGTCTTATGGCTGCCTGTCGGACTCGTTCTCATAGTCAAGACAGCAGTAGTTTACCTAAGTAGAGGAAAAGGATGTCCGCTACTATCGGTGTGCCGCTTTTACTGCTGTTTACGTGATTAGCAGTTAACATGAAACTTTTCTCGCTCCTTACTGAGATCTGATCACTGATTGCTTTTCTTTTTCAAAAAATCTTTAACTAGCGAGCTCTACTATGAAAGCTGTATATGCATGCAATGCAATAAATATTACTTAGAATGTTAGTAAAAAAAAGAAAAGTGTAATGATATGGTGTCATCCTGTTTTCTATATATATCTAAGTTAGACTTTTTATTTTCGTCTTTATCACTGTCATGCTATCGCCCTTCATCAAAAACGTGTTTTACTTCATGAATACTGTTTTCCACAAGCTGACATAATCACGTCCACTGAGTCAGTCCTTACTGCATATAATATAGAAAGTAAATAAGATGCTTGAAGGGAGGGTATTGCAAAGAAATAATATGTACGTATGTATTTTCTAAAAGAGATTTCTCTCATTCATAGGTATTTATTTTTTGTAGTTTCTATATATGTCTAAATTTTCAAACTGTTTTAACATTGTAACCACACATGCCAAAATAGGCGGACATGTTCCAGATTATTACTTGCTCTTGTTCCATTCTTCACCGTGTTCGAGTATTTCTTTTTTCCCTTTTTTTCAAAAATCTATTTGCATATTACCACATCCTCGTAGTTTCTACATCCAATAACTTATAGCTGTTCCAAAACACCTTGCTTGACGAGACGCATAAAAATTTTGCCACACAATAAGCAAGGTTCACCTACAACGTAATGTAATACTGCTACATGTTGCGGAACGTTAAAGCATAATATACCAATTTTTCTTTTTCTAGCAAAGTTTGATGATGATATTATGCGGAAATATTCAAGACCGACATCATTACCCGACATCATATTCATGAAAGTTTTCGTTCACTCTGCTTTCTCTCTGTACTCCACACGTAACTTCATAGGATAGTATTGTCTTACGAGTTGTGTTAAAATTTAGGTAAATGCAATAATAAATACATAACAAGGTTTATAATTTATGCAGTGCCGTATTTCGTAAAAGTGGAATATGATAAAACTTACAAGGAAAACTTCATACATGGCATAACGCGGGAAAGCCGAGTATATGGAATACGTGTTTAAGTTTCTTGATGAATATTTGAATTGTTTTTATCGTAAGCACTAAAAGGTTTGCGACTTTAGGCCTATAAATAAAATATTAATATTGGTATAAATTATGTAGTGTAAAAACACGTTGTTTACGACCAATCACATAAATTAAGGGAAGGCGAATTTATCGGCAAGTACTGCATTTTATGATGACAGGATATATATTTTGGTTTTCAACAGTACCCCTGTCATTCGAATAGTTTCCCGTGTAAAAGACAAATGTCCATACAAGGCTTACTTTCTACTTTGTATGCAGTTTTCTTACAAGCCATCTTCCACATGCACATTTTGAAGTTTAGACATGAAAACATAGACACTGGAGTTTTCCATTGTTTCTTTGTGCCAAATTTTGCAGTAGGAACAAAGATAGCAGCTGCTACAACCTGCACTCTCCACAAGCCTCATGTGATGAGCCCAAACGTGTGAGAAAATTGGTAAAAAACAGGATGGGAATAACGCAATAACGACCGTCTGTTAGCATCCAGTGAACACCAAGACAAAAAATCCTGGAATATGTGTTTTTATACATACACACAGTGCAAGCAAGTGAAACATTTGTCCCATGTTGGCAACTTGTTTTCATAACTGTTTTATCCAACTTGCTTTTGCTTTCTTAGTACATAATAATGATAAAAAACACCAGTCTTGATAGCTGCACCACTCTTTTTAAAAGTAAGGACAAAGGAATAACGCGGGAACAAACTCCTGGAATGTAAGTAAAATGTAGTCTTATTGCATACTAACCAAGAGCTAGCAGTGCACTAACGACAGATTGCCAGTAGAACGAAGGAAGAAAGCATACTGGTTAACAGACCTGAACCAACATGACAGTAGTTGCTCAACTGAAAACTTAGAGTTGTGTTTTTAGTCATGTATCGCAACAAGGCAGCAAGAACATCCACTGTTTTCAAACATGCTCCAATTTCTAAACATTTTTTCCACGTTATCATGAATAATATGGTAATATTTTGTAAGTACGCACTTATAAAAGAAGTAGCAGCAATAAAGCTGTATAGGTTTTATTGGGTAACTGCTAGAGAAAATTTTACAGCACCGAAATATCTGATCAGTCTGCCATGAGCAAGAAACAATGTATCTAAAAAGCATCAGCACATATGCGTCTACATCGACGTCTTCTTTCTCCCATTTTTCCAACGATTTATTTGCTCTTCTAGATTCACTTATAGCTCGCTCCGTTGAACTAAAAGAAGTTGAAATGAGCGAAAAGCAGAAGCAGAAAAAGGAACAAAGCATATGAAAAAAATTGTTTGTGAGTACAGGTAATATATGGTATGTGCTTTTCCTGATAATAGTATTTTTCTTCTGCAACATCAGCGGTACTTGAAGGAAATGAAAGTAATCTGTCTTTCTTCTAAAACAATGTAAGATAGACTTGGGAGAGGAAAAAGAAAAAAGGAAACAAAGAATAAGGGAGCAAAAGGGAATAGAATGATTTTTTCAGCCTTTTCCTAAGATACTACACACTACCTAAGGATAATGCGAATGCCGTTATTGTACAAGAGCAACTGGAGAGTTACGTGCTTTCACTTATTTTTTCCACACAATCTAGTCATTTAGTACCACATTTGCCACACCAGCAAACCAAAGTACATACATAACATTAGAGACGAAAAAACCTATGGTTTGTGGCAGTGATGCAGCAGGAGAAAGCTCGTCTTTCCTTCTCTTTCCTGAAAACCGGATGATTTTGTAGCTATGCGCTTGTTCTCTCTGCAGATACTTTGCTGATTTCAGCTTTAGCACAATATGCAGTCGGATTGGGTAGTAGTAGTAGCCGTGGCAGTGGTGTTTGCTGGTGATGACGACACATCGACGGTGAGTGGTGCAGTGCTATTTTGAAAGAGGTACTTTTTCTCTTTTCCCATCTTCTCTTACTTTACTTGGTGAAAGCTTTTAAGCGGGCCTTTACTTTGGTCTTGTCTCCTCTTGGTCTCTTTATTCTTCCTCACTTTCCCTGTCCATTCTTACAAAATAATAAGTTGTTTCCTTCTGGGACCCCACCACACATAACACACACACACACAACAGTTGAGCAAGTGAAGAAGAAGATATTTGCAGTCAGGAAGAGGAAAAGTTTCTGAAAAGTGTTCTGTCGGCAGTTGGGAGAAGAAGCTGAATTGGAAGCAGCAGGGAAAGCTTGGCCGTGTGTGAGCTGGAGTACTTTACCAAAAGAAGCGCACAGAGGAAGATACATTTTTTGTTCACACTTCTTCCCCTTTAATGTGAGTTTTGTAAGCGTGAGCGAGTGTGAGTGAGAGAGTGAAATGCATAATAGAAATCTGAAATTTTATTCGCATACCTAGAAGATTGTGGCACAAAAGTATAGAGAGTTGGAGTTGAGTCTTCTGTTGAAAGAAGAAAGGGAGATGAAGAGAACAACACGCACGAGAAGTAGTTAAGTCCACTCATCCATGCACAATCTTTCACCATTTGTTTGGGTTGAGCTGAATGAAAGCTGACGAGAGAGGCTAGAAGAGCAGTCGTGAGGGCTAAAGGATTTTGTATATTATAAAGTATTATTAATACAAAAACCTAAACAAAACCATGAGAAAAGGCAAAGTCCTGTTTTAGCGGAAGCTGTAAAATACATGGTATGTGTGGTTGAAAAAAATCGGTGAAATACGAAATATAGACACAGCAAAAAATTCAGCGGTTTTCAGACACACAAAAAAAAATTCCCATTTTATGCATTCACATTGAATGTCTATTTATATGGTATGCTTTTCTTCTTTATGGCACAAAGAGAAAAACGGCATATATGGGGTAACTGCTTGCAACCTCCCTTGCGTCGTTTGTTATTAGACCGGGGAATAAAACGCTGCATGCATGAATACCAAAGCAGGCAAACTCAAGTTTCGAACGAAGGAGCTAACACACACTGTTTTGCACAGAAGCAAGTCTCCCTTTGAGAGAAAGTCTTCGATAAAATGCACACAAACATAAGCCATGATATAACGCAGTGAAAGGAAGTGAATCGCAGTAGTAACAAGAAGTAGAGGAAGCGGAGAGAAAGTGGAAGAGCGAAGCATGCTGACTAGGCACGTTGCTAGCTGAAAGGAAAAGTGGATATAGGATAAAAAAGTAGAAGAGTAAAAGTAATTTGCATAGTTGAGAGTACATGTGTGTTTGTGTGTCTACGAAGAAAAAAGTTCGTGCCAATCGGGAATCTCTGCTGCTGCTGCTGTAATAGTAGAAAGCTTACCAATATAAGACAATGTATGAGGGGTATTTGACTTGTAAGTTGAAAATATCGCTTTTTGTATACTTTTCAATTTGTCAAATTCGTTGGAACGGGAACTAGAACTGTAGCTTTCATATTGAAGTATACACAGCATGCAAATTCTTAAGAAGCAGAGAAAAATACATTTGATTAGGATTGAATCTTCAAGCATTCAAGCATACAAGGTTATTTTTAATAAGTTTTCCTTTTCAAGTTGTAGTACAGAGACCTTTCTACCATCATTATCGTAAAAATGACAACGGTGAAAGTAATTGAAACATAAGCAATGGTTTACAGTTAAAACTGGGCTAAAGGTGAGAATATATAACAGTTTCAACTGAAGTGAGTGAGTGAGTCTCTGAGAAGAAGAGACAAAAATTAAATGGGTCTCTTGACAAAAAGAGTCCCACAGTACCATCTCTACTTCACGCATAAAAACATTCTATTCCCTTCTTCTGTGCCTAACCTTATCTCTTTTGGTTTTCATGGGTTCTGTGAAAGTATTGCGTAGTAAGTAAAAATTGGCACTTTAAAAGTGTATTGTATGCGTATTTACGTTAGAATAACAATTTTGCAGAAGATATTTAATCATGCAGAATAAAAAGCAAAAACTTATACCTGAAGAAAATTCAATACTAAAGGAAAATTAGGGGAACCGGTAAATGACCGTGCTTTCATGCAGGTTTATAAAAAAAAGTGACAAAGGATGGCATACGCTATCATTATAAGTATGAAGCTGGGAATATAGTAAAATATAGGCACATGGTATCGCATAGACTGGATACAGACAGTGTTAACATGTACGTTGACCAACTTTCACAAGCCTTTGTCCAATAATGCTTGAGTAACTGAGAACAAAATATAATGCCTTCCTTTTTCCCAGCGTTTTATTTCTGTTCAATCAAAATCTGTATTTGAATTTCCCCTGACAAAGGACTTGCTACCATTACATTGATGAGTGCTGACAAAAGGCACAAAAGTATTAATTTTGCTGGCGACACTCGCAAAGGGGTCACACATGTGCACAATTGCTCGTGGTTATGTCATAATTTTGTTGAACGGGTTAAGTGAGTGAGCTGGTGTGAAAGTAAATTACGTTTTATTAATTTGTCGTATGGGACCGCATACAATATCTCATAATAACCCTATAGTATATGTATGAGCACTCTATTATACCATTTTCTCTGTTATATTATGCACATAGCTCCTCAGTGATTTACATAGATACGCCAAACTGTGAAGGCAAAGCAGGCTCAAAAATAGATCGTTTGCAGTTGTAGAGTAGAATGAATGAGTAAGGCATCAAAGGCGAACGTGGTGGGGTTAAATACAATGTTGAAATAAAGTTTACTGGTATTTAGACTATATTTGGTGGTATATGTAGATAATGTGTTTTAATGAGTGTAATATGGCGTGGTAGTGTGAAATAGCGTTATTATTATTGTAATGGCAGTGTTGTATGCTTGTTATGATTTGTCATTATATAAGAGAAAGAGAAAGACGTTGGTCGCTCTAATCTTCTCTTCTTGTGAGGAATATTGTATGGTATGGCTAACAGGCAGGGAAAAAACAACGCAGTTTTCAGTGTTGTTTCGCTACATTTTTTGTTCTTACTTTTAAAGGAAAATATCAAAACTAACAGTTTTATGGTACGTTAATAAATATACGTACCTACGTTTTGTTTTTTGTTTAATGTTCTTCTATTTTACCAGGGAGCAGATTACATCATTATACCACTACCTTTTATCCTAAAAGAGCATGTGGAAATTACACTTTTGTGTAGTATGCTGCTGCTAGTCACAATTTGTACTTTATCCCTGTCACGATTTAACCAGTTTGTGATTTCAACTTTAAATTGTCATCACTGTTCAAAAAATATTTGCCGCAGGATAGTTTACCGAAACAGTTGAAACGGCTACTGTGAAAGCATTTTTATTACTGAGGCCGTTTATTATACTGCGAGAAAATGCTTAGTCTCCACTTTCATCCTGTATAATAGGTCATTAGGGAATTTGCACGTTTCTGCAGAGCAACTACTTAAAATATCACATTAAACTTTATATATACCATAAAGACATTTCTAGATAGGAAAATAACTTAACTGGTCATTCTCAACTCGCTTATGACCGCATAGTAAAATCGCTTTTGGTATCTTGTAAAAACGTAGCTTTCTCCATGTTCCGTTAAGAATACCGATTTGCTAGCATAACTTCATGGCTTCAGAGATCATTTCATTTCAAACTCGTAACCAAATATACTTAGCATGAAAATGACCGCAAACCTTTATGATTTTTAAGACAATAAAAACGGCACGGTCGTATCTAGCAGGCTACATGTACACACAATGATAGCCATAATGATCATTCCCTCAGATGGGGAAAATGACCGATAAATTTCTTCAATGAAAACCAAAGCCACCACCCACCAAGCAGACATACTGTGGTTTTCATGCTAATAAAAATACCCACCATAATTTGATCCGCATCATATACTTTTCTTTCAATTTCAGGAATCTCTTTTGCCGAAACAGCAGCAGTATCATCATCAAAATTTGTCAGAATACACATGACGCAACGAAAAAACGAGACAATTCAGTGAAAATCCAAATTTAATTTTATAGTCTTCCAAAAATAAAAGTCGACGATCAGAAAGCAGGAGATCGAGTCATGATCATCATCATTTGGAGGGAGCGAAAGTGAGAAGGGAACTTAATACAGTGTCATATAATAGCTCTTCCCAGGAAAAAGCCTATTTTGTAGAACAAACGAAGGAAGCATCACGACGGGAATGTGAAACTTTGTACACCTTGGAATGGAATAGCAAAGCTACACCATTTAACAAGAAACTGCGTTCATGCTATCCGACATCTTTTACAGTTAGCTTCGCTGCCTTATATGTACTCTTCTAATGCAAATATAATCTACCATCATTGAAACTTTTTTGATAATTAGCATCATCCTTCTCATTCTTGATGTTGCGTAATTAACGTCGAGGAAGTCAAAACTCCGGCACACGAACAACAACATGACGAAGCACACAGCAATGAGTGGTAGTGGTGGTGGTGGTGCACACGGTAGAGTGTACGGAGCTAATAACAGATACGCCAACATAATAATATGGTTACTTGTTCTATTTTTCACGGTAAGAGTTGGAAAGAGCATTTTGACAGATATTTGGAAATGAAAAAATGATGTTACAAAGAAACAAAATAAAAGGCATAAAAAAGCACCCTATATAGCCTTCAAAATAAAACACCCACACATAAACATGAATACATAAACACATAAACAAACATGTTGTGTAGAATTTAAGCATGTGATACAAAGGCAAGGCAAGCAAACAAAATGATTTTTTCCCTACTTTCTCCTGTACTATGTATTTTCACAGACTTTGTTTACGCTTCTGTTCATTATGTCGTTCATCCATTTCTTGAAGCAAGCACATGGACAAATTGTATCCAGAGAATTTGATTCTCCAGAAGCGACGGTTAGTTTGTGTGGCAAATGCATTTTTTTTTTCGTATTACTACGTATATATATATTAATGTATAAGATATAGTAAATATGTTATAATATGGAATGGTAAAATAGTAATTTTCAGTAGTAGCTATTGAATATCAATAAAATATTTTCTCATGATGATGGATAAGAAGCCTCTGAGGCAATCATTAAATCTTTCTCTTCTTTCCTTTCAAATACAGAAAACAATCTACTTTCTCCTTTCGTTCTACTTTTTCCTTTGGATGCTTCTCTACCTTGGAGGCTCAATTTTTACACTTGTTCGAGGGGTAAGCAATGCAAACCATGCAAACACATCACTACACATGAGAGCACATAAACGCTACTACTACACCTGTGCACTTATGAGATCCTAACTTTTCTGCTGATCATGATGAAAATTTAAGTTTTTATTGCTTTTACAGCATCTATTGATTTTTTATTAGCAATGTTATACATGTGAAAGTAGAAAGTTCCATAGCACACTGTATATGACGATTGTATTTCTTGCTTTGAATGTGTATGCAGCAATCCCTGAGCGTCCTTCAACGACCTGGAAAGATCATTCTCTACCTGTTTTTCACAATCCTAGCCATCATCACAGCACTGTTGTGTATTCTGGATAGACTGTATCACCCCTGGATTCTGAGCTTTTTGAGTGGCATCATTTTCCTGTATTGCGTCCAAGCGTCCGCAACGATAACGTCCATTGTGGCGATTTGCAGTTGTGTTTGTTCCATTGATTGGTGCTATCCCTGCACCAAACTCAAGTCCCTCCGGCGAACCTATAATCATAGCCATCACCATCATCATCGCAGCAACTCATCCTCCGCCGTTGTCACATTCCTTTGTCATCAGAGAAATGGGAGCAGTGCGAGTAGTTCCGTACAAAATTCAACTCAGCATCATTGCAAGTCAACAACGGTTACGACATCCAGTGTCAACTACACATCGCACAAAACGTCCCTCACGGATGAGCAGGAAGGAGATGAGGAAGAGTGTCGTGTTACCATTACCGCAGAGGAAATATTAAATATAGACTTGACCCGTCCAGCAACTTCCTACAATAATCCATGCTATCTTCTTGCCGTGTCCACTACCGATGAGAATGGCATTCCAGACATTTTAGAGAAAGATGGGGAAAGTGTGACTCAAGTTTAAAGTAAAATAAAGCTACAACTCTGAAACGAACTATTTATGTACGAAAATTATATGGAAATTACATAATGACATTACTACAATAATGATAATAAGGAAGAAGGAGAATGGAAACAAAACGAAATTGCTCATTTATCAATTGCGTTATTTGAAACATTTCTACTGATTTTTTTCTCGTAATTTATTGCTTAAGTATGCAATAACGATATGACTAAAACTAAGAAATAACTTTCAACATGCTGATTAATATAAAATTACATTAAGGCAATATTTTGTAGATTTAAATATCAACTTTTACAAGCCTAATTACCGAGACGTTGTGTACCTTATAGTACATAATTTACGTGCAAGCTATTTTATTAACGAACTGTTATGTATGTTTTGAATCGATGTAATACTCTAAGACTTTACGTTGAATGCGTTTTACAAAGGACACTTTGTTTTCTAAATTTGATCTACCCTTGGGTATTTAGTTATTAACTGTTAGTTTCGATTGAAGTTGAATAATACATAATTCATAGGAAAGTGTAAAATGTCTATTATAGACGAGAAAGTAGACGTAGACATATTGGCAAAATGTCTAGATAATAAATAATAGTATTTTCAAGTGATTTTTTGTGTACTCTCAATTGTTGGAGTTAAAATTCAGAATGCTCCACGTAGGAAAGTGGAAATTTGAATAGAAGGCTAGTTACTCTCGAAGTCAGCAGAGAGTTTAAAACTTATGCAGGCAAGTGTATTTGCCGCCTGCATGCTTTTAAATACAAAGTTCAAAAAATGCTCATTACACTTGCCTGCATAAGTTTTAAACTCTCTGCTGACTTCGAGAGTAAATAGATGCTTTGATAGCAAATATATTGAAGAATGCTTTATGATATTATTTTCTGCCGAACGAGTTCTCAAAAATGTATACATTATACCCTAACAGCTTTACTGTACACAAGACTCCAAGTAATTGTTCTAAACTTTGCAAAAATATCTACAAAAAATGAGATGATCTACTAGTGAGGTGTGGGGTGTGGAATTGCTGGAATAATAATATAATTTAACAATTATTTACAATAAAATAAATTTAATTAATGCAAGTATGCACTCAATATTAAACCTATGCAATTCATTGAACGATGTTTAGGTATACTGACTGAGTGAGACGGATTAACAATGTGAGATATATTATGATGGTCATTTTTTCTAAAGAGATTTGCTGGTATAATAAATATTGAAATGCTATTAATAAAGGGGATTTTATATTGCGTAGCTTTATTTACTACTCCAGCATTTATAAGGAGTGTCTGTCATTTTATGTAGTTCTTGTAGATAATTAATACTCTTGTAAGTTTACTTAGATTTTGAGGCTATTCATTGCACCTAACACAACCTCTGAACGTTTTCATTTGCCACAAATAAATCCTCCATTTCAAAAAGCAACAAATGACTAAATAAGTTTCAAAGCAAAGGTAAGTCCTAGGGAAATCAGGAGTATGACTGGGAGTGATCGTTTACTAAGTTTTGAAGAATATAAAATATTTCCGAGTTTTATATGAAAAACTAACGTTATCTACGCTTACGTCGTCTATAACGTCTTATAATCTTGCAAAACGTAAATTAATTTTTAGGCATAAATCAAAAGGGAAAGTCGTCGCTTCCAGGATAAAGTGTTGTAATTTTGTACGCTTGTGTTGTTGGTTTTCTCATTCTCAGCAGTAAAATTCTTTTTAGAGTTCTGCATAAAATTCATAGAATATGATTTTAAGCCAATTTCCTCTCACAAAAATGTATTAGCACGGCACATAAAGGTAGCAGCAACAATAAGGCTAGTAGGCAGGTCTCGCCCATAATATTTAACTCGTAATACTGCAATGCGGCTTCCGTAATCGAAAACTTTTGTTGTTGTGTCAGACGTATGCAATGCAATAAGGATAACGTAATAAAATTCTTTCCAATTATTCTCGTTTCTCTTGCAACCAGACCAGATTTAGAGAGAAATTCTCGTTGCATGTTCTGAGTTCTGCTCACTTTGCATAGAAAGGAACATTTGGTGTAGAGCTGCTGGTGGTTGACACTGATGTTGATGAATTTATGTAACTTTAGGTAATAATATGATTTCGAAGGAAAACAACATGATCCACCCAACCCCACATTACATTATTTCTTCCACAAAGCTATTTTGTAGAAAATATACATGCTTATAAGTTAAAAGAAAAGCAAAATCAGAGAGCACATGTTTTTTCTAAATTATTCAAAGCTGTTTCCCTTGCCAAGAATTGCTAACGAAGCAAAGAGGTGAAAAATTTTCAGACCTCGGGTTACGTACATCTCAATTGAGCACAACAAAGTGAGCAAGTCTCCTAATTGTATAGCTGAATCTCTGTACTAGGTAGATAGGCATAGTTGGTGGTAAAGTGGGAAACAAAAGTTTTTGGCAAGGCTAAAAAATGACAGTGTGGTAGGACAGAGTTAAAAGACCAATCTAAGCTTTCCTTCAGATAGACGAGGGTAAAACCTGCAGTGAAGGCAGATAGGTACACAAACAGGGGTGAAATCCCCTAGGGTATAATAATAACTAAACTGGTGACGATGATCGCAGGATGATAATGATGAGACTTAGTGTACGAGAATAAAAGGAAAACCTTTTTATTGCTCGTGATCAGAATGCTAAAATGTGCGACTACCAAAGATTCTCGTGCTCTACTATTGAACCCAACAACCAAGGGCTATTTGTAAATTCTGTATGGGTGTCTGCTTGTCTCCTGATATGCTCCCTGTTGATGGGAAAAGTTTTGTATTTTTTTTGCAGAGAAAGTTGTTCAAATATCACAACACCAATACAATACTTTAACCCAATAAATACAATGAAAAGAAGAAAAAACACTACAAAAATATATAGAGCCACTGAGGAGAGAGGTGCGATGATAAGATTGTCTAACAAGAAACCTTTCAAGTTTCAAGTACACGAAGCACAGGAAGTACCTTAAGGCATAAAATATGTACGCGATATTAAAAGGGGAAAATGAGACAGCTTCCTGAAAATCATTCCCTATTCTTTCACAACAACAAATGCTTCCTTATCCTCTTTCATGTTCAAGGCAGCAGAAGAAGATGAATCATATAATAGGAAAATAAGGAAGGAAATCTTTCTCAACATTTTTATGCGGATTTGTTTGTGCATATTCTTATTCTTCCTGCTGGTGCCATCGAAAGTAAAATAGTAGATCCCTATTATAAACTCGACGAAATCACATTTCGATAGCATAGTAAACATTCAATTTCAATTACGTCTCTTCATATATTGATTGCTAAATTGTGATTTTCGATTACAATCAAGAAAAGACAATTTTTACAGCATACATATATATTCATAATTATGTTAGAATAGAATGAAACAGAAAGTGCCTTTATTCTTCAAAGGTTCAGAATAAAGTAAAAGTATTATATGCTTATATGGGTTATAAATGGATGAAATCATTAACGAAAAAGAAAGCACAATAGGTGGATGAGCAATTTTCAACAAAGCAATATCCATAGATTTCCTACAATACACTAAATTGGTAAGTTGATTTTCATACGGTTAAAAGTCCATCTACGACTATATGTAGATCCCACTGCTACAGCCATTTTTTCCACAGCACAACAACTTGACAAGAACTACACGTCAACTTGAGATCAGAAACAGAAACGCCAACCAAATTGCAAAAAAAAGTTACGTGAGGAAACAATTTTGTTTATGCTAAGCTGAACTGAGAAATGTCTAGGTATATGACAATTGACATTCCTACTCGTAGGTATACGTATTTCTAAGATTCATACGTGACCTAATAATGGGATCGCAATAATAACAACAAAAGCAAACTCATTCTATTCAACTCTCAAAAGACATTCTTTGGCGAAGCCTAAGTCAGCCAACACAGTAGAACTCCCTGAAAAGTTTACTGTCCCTGTATATGTCTACCAAAATTCCAGGAAGGAAGTAGAAACCAAACAACTAAAGTTGAATATGTGAGATACACAGTTCAAAAGTCAGTCAATTTACTTCCGTCCGAGTATATTCCATTCACATTACAATGAAAAGAAAAAAATAGATTCGGCAATAAAGAATTAAGGAGTTACTCAATATATATATAGTGGCTATGAAGGCTATGGTTTAACTTGGAAACGTGTAATTGACATGGTAGAAATTACATGGAGCAGTGTCTGTCTGTTTTGGTCAGATAATAGTCTGATCGATCTGATGAAGTGTCTGTGTCATACTACACTTTATGAAAGCAGCTTTTTGGATGAACTGCTTGACATGCAGACGAATATGAGTACCTAACCGGTTCACAGATTGAGACAGAAAACGCTTTGGATATAAACTATCTCTTTATGGTATCGCTACCTTTCTATTTAGTTCGGATCCTCAAGCAATTCATTTGCTTCGTATAATAAAACTTTATTACAAGCTTGTTGTGAACCATCGGATATATATTTGGAAAACGAACAGCAATAAAATCTTTAAAAAACGGCTCTCTTTATTCTCCAGTTTTCAATAGAGAAGTCAATTTAAAAAATGAACCAACTTAAGAGGGATAGAAGTATACTCAAGCATGTCTACTTATACTTTTCTCAAATTGTTAAGAGCTATATACACTCGGCATCATAAATATAAACAACTTTGATGTCAATGAATTTTGAGTGCTGATGGTGTATAGTAAGTTTGCTAGTATACCTTCACCTTTTCAGACTGCATCTTTATAACATTTACCCAAAAAACGTACAAAAAGATACACGTGCTAGATACAGAAAGAAAATAAATTTGGACATTTGACTTCGTCCTCAGCTTAAAGTGAGCTTTGCTCGTTATTTCTACTTCAACTCTCACTCCCTTTTACTCTCTTTACTTGTTTCCAAAGGAAGAGAAATCCTAGCTGTCAAGAAAAGAGAAATTTCCGTGGGCCAGTTAAGCCAGCGAAAGATTTGCAACAACAGAGAGAAAACTTACAGAGCTTAGCATTATTATTAGTAAGTAAAGAGGAGGAGAAGGAAATACACGTAAGATAATGTCGAAGCAAAAGTGCATCAACTCCATCTTATATACGACGTCACAGGAATTGAATAAAAATCTACCTAGAAGTATGCATCTATATAAAAAGTAAAGCCATTATTTCTGTCTTTTTCCCTCTCCTTTCTCTAGTATCTCATCGTCGTGAAGAAATATAGCTCGGCTTCCATAAAAGAAATCTCCGTATAATCCATAACATTATCATTCCACTTATTTTTCTGCTTTTTGCTATGTTCCTTTAATAGTAGACCTTGCTGGCTGCCTTATATTACGGTGAAAACTCCTGAAAACTCGTTTTTTGCTGATGGTGTGGCTTGTGTAGCTGATAGAAGGCTCAGAAGATAGGGAGGTAACGTCTATTTTGAAACCTTCTTATGGATTCTTCCCCATCCTCCCATCCGATTTTCCGATCCTCAGTTTAAGACTTGGACACGAACTATCCTACACAGCTTTCATTGGTATGGCCTATAGAACATTTCATATAAAAGGAGAAAGTGACCCACCTGAATGAAATGTGCGTCCCCTGTGTTTGAGAAAAGAAAATGTGTTTCTAGTCCCCTCAGACTAAAAACTACGGGATTTTGCAAGACCTTATTTCTTAAATGGCGTAAACAAGAATTTTCAAAGCATTTCACTGGTTTACTCGTGATACTGTCAGTAGGAAGCAACCGTTTTTTGTGGACTTCATATTCTGTAAGATATACCACATTATACTCCTAAGCTTACTGAAAATATGTAGCATTCTTACTCAAAACCTACGCAGTATGAGAATGCTACAAGCTATAAAAAAGACACCACATGAATACAACGCGAACGCACAGATCTACGAGCCTGCATATTATCTTGGAAAATGGAAGAGAAAAATGAAGAGGAAAGCTCCAACATCTGCGTTTATGCCTGCCCATTTTTCCTCATGAAAAACAGGAAACGATGGTAAAACACTTTTTCCTCTTGTCATTTCAAATCTATCCTTAAATCTACATGATATGTTTTGAGGGTTCTAAAAGGCACGTACATATACCTACACGGAGTTTACATAATATAGAGTATTCGTTTTGCATTTAGCAAGTTGAAAGAAATCATATAATTTAGTACTACACTTGTGCTACACAACTATCCACATATTTTTGCTGCTTATGCTGATAGTGGCATTATATAATGTGTGCTTTTTGCTGATAAGGATAAAAAATATGCATCAGTATCATTCCTCAACATTCTGCTTCCCTTTTCTTATTTTTTTGTGCTATTTTGTTCTCGTTATCAAAGGCATTTTTTCTCCTTTTCTTTATCCACCCATGACTTCATTCCTTCCTAATAGAGTGTAAGCTACATGAAGCAATATGGACCTCTGTTCAATGCAAAACAGGCATCAACTGACATCAACGAAACCACTGCTTTCACTGTCTTTCTAGAACATTGCGTGCCTGTTTCAAAAAAGGAAGACCCAAAGAGGAACAGTTGCAACTTGTCGCCATCATTCCAAGATCATCGTTGTTGTCAGCAAACAAGATGTGATGTGATGCCTACTTTATCCTACTATATCCTCCTTTCATCTCTTTCAGTTTAGATAATAATATGGGTACCTACACATTTTACAGATAAACTGGAGAGAATATCTACCAAAGTTTCCGTGTATCTTGACACAGATGTTAGGTGAAGAGAGGACAGAGAAGACGTCACAAATAGGTGAGTGTATAGGTTTACTTTGGAAATAAAAAATAGAATGAAAGCTTGGCTGAGTTTGACAGACATCTTTCGACTTTTATTCCATTCAGGTTAGTATTTCATTCCAGAAATGTAGGCATAAGCGTAAAATGGCATATAAATATGATTTATCTCCCCCTTCTCAAGTGTGCTTGATACTATAATATTTTTGTGTTTAAAATTATACTCTTTTCCTTTTTCACGTTTTCGTGGAAGACAAATTCCTTAGTCCAAAATATACTATGTGTCGCACCGTTAATAAATCATAGGGAAAAGGAGCATCACCTCTTTATTTACCCGTCACACACGCGAGCAAAACGTAGAGCCAACCAAGAGTTCAGAGAAACACTAGAAAATGAATAAGAAACGTAAAACGCTTTACTAAAAGGAAAAAACATTTTTGGACAAACGTGTGAAATGAATATGGCGTGATGTTTCGTTCCAAAGTAACTGACACTCAAAGGTAGTATAAAACCTGTTAAGGGAGTGAAACTTTTCACCTGTTAAAAATGAGAAAGGCAAAGTCATTTCCGTTTTTGGGACGTTTCGTAAAAGATAAAAAATGCAAGTCTGTGTAAAAATACCACAACCGAAAACAAGTTTCAGAACCCAAACGAGCAAACCATCAAACAGCATTTTCTACTTTAAGTTTTGTTAAAAACAACATGGGTAGGTAAATATTATTATTAGAGTTTGCTTTCCCTTGTTTTCAATGAATTACTTTTTATATTACTTCATGACTTAGTGCGCAATAACTTTAACCCTCGTCATATGCAAAAAAACAACAACAACAAAAGTACAAAATTTCGTGCTACATATTTTACACCATAATAATAATAAATGTACATTTTTATTACGCTGCTGTTCAAATAACAGTAGTTACAACTCTCGGCTCCATACAGAAAAAGCTTCCAAAAATTCAGAAAAGGGCAGAAAGGAAGAACGACGCAAGCACATTAGTTTTCCTGAAAAAAATTTGTGGCTATATGGTTATTTCTCGTTCCATAAATACAACCGTTTACACTCTGGGTTTCCAACGAAAGAAAGATACATTATATGCGAATGTTAGCAAATTCCTTCGTTCCACACTTGCTATACAACATTCACCAAAAAGATTTAGCCTACGTTCAGTCAGTCATCGTCATTCTCATCTACACAGTAGGCCTGGCAAGAGAAAAGAGGAGCAGTTGTGTGAGTCCTTGTTTCAGTTGTTTCTTTCCATTTCCTGCTCTCTCTTCTTCTTCTTCCCTCTGGACTTTCTCCTTGTGAGTCCTGTGCATGGTGTATATGTGGCTGTGAAAACGAGTGTGTGTATTCGTTTGTTATGGAAGTGGGGAAAGCACTGGCTGGAGAGAAAACAGGAGTTCACTCATACAGATACACACATTAATACTCGCCAGCAAGCTGGATTTGCTGGATAGGACTGAAGAGTTCTTTGACTTCTTTTTATTCCTCTCCTTTTCCCCACTTATTACATTATTTTACGGTTGGATGGTTGAGTTTCTCTTTTGCCTTTCCATTCATCTCTCTTTTCTCTCAGTAAGCACGTTTCTTGTTTTCTCTTCTTGTAGCTTGCCCGTTTTTCACTGTGATGCACACAGCAACCGATTTTGGAGGTTAGAGTAGATTGCGAGAACTGAGGGACACACACATGTGACGATTATTACCTTTGTGTAGCGCCTATTTTTTCACCGAAAGAGATTATTTATTATATCACTTGTAAAAACAACAACAATAATGGTTCTGTGGAGGTGCTTCCCATTTCCGCTGCAGTAAGGGGACTTTTATTGGTTGATTTCTCGCACCATTTCATGATTCGTTGTATTAAGGTGAAAGTGGTAGTGATCGTGAAAAACCATGAAACCTGCAATATAAAAGGTTCTGACAGGAAGAAATATTACTGCGTCTTGCAATTTTCGTCGTTGGGTAGAGAGCAACTATAACGTACTGTTTGCCGTATGTGCGGATGTTATGACGTGGCTGACTTTGTGTGCTTCTTAACATTCTTTATTACTGTAAGTTGATCACATTTGGTTGGTCTTTCAACCTATATCGCTGTTCATCTTTTACCTTATTCATTTTCCAATCACTTATTGAAAATAATTCATAATTGAAAATGGCATACAGTTCCCTAAGCTTCATAACTGTAACTTTATTTCTTTTTGAAGGCTCTAGTTGCTCTCCTCTCGGTGCAATATTTGGTTGTGTTCTTGGACTCATTCTCAACTCATGCTCATGGGGTAAGAAAATACATGGTTGACCACTAGGAAGTGGAAATACGCATAGAAAAACGATGAACCCTAGTTGTAATTTTAAATACTCTAATTGCTATGATTTTTTTCGTGTTTATTTAGAAGCCATCTTACTTGCTCGCATCGTTCTACTTTTGGCTAATGACCTTACTAGGATGCATGGTTTTTGCAGGAATTACACGGGTAAAGAACCAACATTCAGTTTGTTTTACATGATGCATGGGAATCTATACTACTGCACTATACCTTCCATCTTTACAATGAAATTAATAGAAATTCATGTTTTCCTTTTGTTTTATTAGAGATCAGTGCGGTTACTGAAATGGCCAGGAAGATTGTTAGTGTTTCTTCTTATTTCTGGTCTAATTGCTGTCACAGCATTTCTGTGGATCGTGGACCGGACGCACCTTACAGGTGTCCATGATCTGGAGGGAAAGACTATCAAGTTGTTTATAATGTTATGTGTAGTCGTAGCATACTTTGTCTCCATTCACAAACTCATCATAGACTTTCAAAATCCACTCTTTCGAACACAATCCAGCCCAACCCTTGATGACGACTCCGACCAGTTAACCCATCCAACGATAATACAAGAATTCATTAAGTCAAGACGAAAGGGTAAAAACAAAACCAAAATCTCCAAAATTGGTGACGATGACACTAACCGCCCAATCAATGTTGCCAGTGATGGCATCAACTATTACGTAGTTTTGCTGGAGTCTCCGTACAAAACTGGAGGAGAAAGTCGCTTTGCTACAACTACCAAAACATCCAGAACCTGGAAAGGGGAAAACAGTGATGCGGATGATGAGGCTAGTTGTAGTAGTATCACTGAAGTCTGATCGGAAAGTTTACAGGTCAAGTACAACTTGTGTATAGGTAATTTAGTTACTAACGTCGCGTGTAGTGTACTTTTGAAAAGGCAATAGTAAAACTGAAATGAACGCTTTCAACTAGTATAATAGTTTCGGTTTTGTTTGATGTCTTCAGAACTAGAGATTCAATAAATGCCATTCGATTTTATTTGCCTTTTAACAGAGAAAATATATGACAATGTAAAATAAGGAGTAGTTATAAATAACTGTGTCAAAATGAGCAATGTTGTCCAAAGTTAAAATATGTATTGAAATTACAATGATTCTCATAGGACATAGGACTGTGCAATATAATTGCAATATATGCTTCAAATTGGATGGTGTTCAGTAAAAAATTACAAGTATAGTTTGCTATGCAAATTATCAAGAATTAGTTGAGCATGACATGAGCTACAATATTTACAATCGCAATTAGGTTTTCGTGAAAAGGAGGAAGGAAACATTTCAAACAAACAGTCATGTGATTTTTATGGAATTATAAATGTAAATATGTATTGATAAAAATGTATGGAAGTTGTAAACCTAATTACGTTTAGCAACAATGATGAAAAAACGAATTAATTAAATCCTGATTTTAGTTCAAGCCAATGTTTTAGTGGGAGTTTGATTGTCGCGGAAAGCATCAACAAAAATGCACGTGAATAAAGACAAAAATGGGTAATTTTCATAAGTTTAATTGCTTATTAATTTTTGAAGCGATACTTGTCAGGTTACAGGTACCTATCTCAGGGTTCTACTACTACATCTGTGCATGTACAATGTAATTAGTAGATCCTATTGTGGTAAACGTAAAGCTCTTTTAAGCAATTTAGCATGTAAGTACTCGTATTAATAACTTGTATTATAATTTACAATAAAAGGCTGCTTTGTCTTGTATATATACTCAATCAGTAAGAATAAAATACGTTAATTAGGGTTTTAGTAAAACGAATGAATCACACTAAACTCCAAAACTGCAAATTGTTAAATGTTGTAATATAACTAAACATGCAGGTGGATCGTACTACCACTGCTTAAACGGAATAAAAACAGGTATTAAATTCGAAATACCAAAAATTATAGTTCTGTCATATGTACATTAGCATTAACACTATCAATTTTCAAGAGCCGGAAAATTTTCCGCCGAAGAAGCGATTAGAGCGACCAACAACTTTCCCTTTCGCTTACATAATGACATGTCATCATAGCAAGCACACGACACTGCCATTTATAATTGATAGTAATAAACCGCTACGACCACGTTTTATATTACACTCCGTTAAAACATCTACCTATGCCACCAAATATAGTAGTAAACTTTATTAATTTCAATATTGTTGTAATTAACCCCATCAGCACGTTAGCCGTTGATGCCTTTGTTCATTCATTTTACGAGCTATTTTTTGAGTCTGGTTGTGTTTGCTTTCACTTTCACTGGCGTATCGGATCGCAAGGAAAATCCAGGTAAGACTACTCACATAAAATAACCATCATCCAAGCATACATTATCATCCATCATTCATACATTCTCATGAAAAAATCGTCCATTCCATAAAAAATACTGCCAGTTTCCAAATGATGAAACCATCAATTAAAAAATCTACCTCAGATTTTGGCGATATTATGCTTGAAGGGGCATCATGAAACATTCAGAAATCACGAAGGCGTTTTAACTTTATGAATAATTATTTTGCAACAATATTTATTATTAATTTTACAATCCACAATCATACTTTTTATTCCCATTTAAAAACAAATGAAACTCGCATTCCAACTATCATTTCAAAAAACTGATGAAAACTAGGAACTTTTCCCACTTTCTCAATTATTTAATTTTCTTTTCTCTGTTAAGGGCCTCCAATCCTTTCCACAAATTGTTCATGAATTGAAAAATCGTGACAAAGGTCAGGGCGGCCATTGCAGACAAGAAAGAGCCACAAATGGAGGAAGCTTCTTGACCAGTTGATTCTGTGAATTCCTTCATCAACTTTTTCGAATTGAGGATACTCCAAACAGAAGTCAAGTTGACCCCATTGTATTTTCCAATCGCGTACATAACCAATAAGCTGAAAACGATAAGTACACCATTGACCCACATATGGATGAAGTAGGTGGCAGAAGACTCGTATGGATCCTCCTCCTCCTCGGCTTGGGGTTCATCGTCAGCCTTGTCCTTGACAGGAGACTCCTCTACAGAAGGGTTGGCAACAGATGTCACATCCTTCGGTGATTCTAAAGTTAAAAATAATGAATTGGATATCAAGATGTAGAATAGTCAACAGTTTGTTGTTTTCAGAAGTATCATGTGATATCACAGCCACCTGTGTTTTCCTCTGATAACTCTGTCCCCCTGATAACTCCAACTTCCGGTTCCTCGTCCGCCGCAACAAGGAACTTTTCCACAGGTGGACTGGCAGCAGACGCCATAGCCTTTGGCAATTCTAAGGTTTAGAGAAAAATTCTTGGTTATCAAGATGCAATTATATAGAGTCACTAGTAGTTAGAAGCATTAATTGAGTAATCTGGTTACCTGTGTTTGCATCAACCTCCTTGACAGTAGAGTCTACTTTCCCTCCTTCCATCAATGCGCCATTTGCAGAAGGCTCCTTTTCCATCTTTAAAAAGACACTTAATTGAATACTTCTTCAATATTCCTTCTAGTCCGTTTCTAGTCCAGTTTTAACTGTAAACCATTGCTCATGTTTCAGTTACAAGTTAAAATGACTTTCACCGTTGTTTTTTTACAATAATGATGACAGTATTGTAGAGAAAGGTCTCTGTGTCTGTACTGAAATGCTTTTCGCCCGAATTCATAAATCACGTAAATTCCGTGAGAAACTGCTCCTAGCTCCCAATACTTTTTAAAACGTAATGTTTAGTTCAATCAAACAAATGAAATGACATTTTGCATGTGTCATGCATTTTCTAAACAGAATCTGCTACCAACGTTGTCTAAAGTCTAAACTTTCTTTCTCCCGTGGTTCACACATTTATGCATGAGAAGCACTCGCTCACCCAACAGCTCATTTCTTGCTTGTGTAGTGGTTGCTGTGCTGTGGCTGTGCTGATTTTTCATCTTTTCCATCATCTGTTCTTGTTGACTGTTTATGACTTCAACAAGTCAATGTTGTTTGTTACATTCAAACTGATTTACAAAACTTTTGCTGATTCAATTATCTTTCAATCATAATACACCATAAAATTATAGTTAAGTCTCCAAAAGTAGATAAAGAATAAAGCAAAGAAGGTAAGTTACTATTAAGTATAAATTGCATTAAAAAATTTTCTTTTGTTTGATTGATTTTTTAACTTGACTTTCAATTGATCAGAAAGTGTAGTTTGTAAAGGTGTGTATTTACAATTTACAATTACAATCAACAAGTATTGATACCAACAACTGTTTCAAATAATTTTTGTTTCTGGTAAACACACAGGTAACAGGCAATCTACAATCGAGGAATCCAAGGGGGAGATTATCTAATCTTAATTGTCAGTTCGGACAAGATGAAGCCTACAACTGTTGTGGATGAGATGTTCCCTGAGGGCGTCGGAACATATATGGACGAAGATGTAATTTATGCTTTTAAAATACTTAATTCAAGTTCTATGTAATTTTTGTGGAAGTTGTGTCTTTGTCATCTGTGGGCATTGTTTCTTCTGTGATGATTTTTATGGATTGGAAACTGCACAAAAATAACTAAATTGATTCGATGTATTTTTTTCACAGGCAGGGGCTGGAATCATTGTTGATACAAACCGGGAAGGAATACATGCCGATTTTTATAATGGTAAGGTATCCTGAATATTGTTTTGTGTAAAAAAACGGAATTAAAATCGATACGAAATAGGACCTACATTATCAATTGAATTGGTTTTTGTAATTTTATGCGTTTTAGACTTTGGTGACATCTTTGATGATGAAGATTTGTCGTAACTGGTGGTGGGGAAAGTTCCTGAGACTGAGCATCAGCTCAACTTCAAGATCTAATTTTGCTGATTGGTGAATGAATTATGAAGCAAAAGAATACTCTCTCTCGTTTGAAATAATATACTGTATATATATTTGTTTATTTGTGGTAATTTTGTGAATTAAAAGATGCAGAGAGTTTAAGAGTATATAATTAATGTTGCTAATGTTTAAAACTGATTCTTCTTACATACCGTATTAGATCAAATTGTACGCATGGCTATTTTGCCCATACTCTCATCATTATTGATTTGTAATTGAAGTGATGGATGACATATTGCAAGCCTGGTTTACGTTTTTCCTTTATAATAAATTGTTTTCTTAACAGTAAAAAATGAACTTAAATCACAACTGCCATCATTGTAAAATAATTGTGTGGTATGTGCATATAGGTTGAATTACTTTTACATTCATTCGAAGTCATTTCTGCAGCACTTTCATTGTTTTGGTTGTAATAGTACGTACTTCATGACATGAAACTTTTGTTAAATACACAATACATGACAATGTATAAAATATGTTATGATGAGAATTTTCCCCACAACGCAGTCTGTACTCACAGTACTTACTTTGTATATTGTAATACATAGGTTGTGCATAAGTGAATTTTTGCCAATCACTATCAAAACAATGACGTTCAAGTTCAAAGTCAACAAAGTCACCAAAGTAAATGCATTGCCTAGTTTTTCATGAAATTCCTGTAGACACTCCATTGATGATAAAATGAGAAAATGTTTACTTTATTTTTAAGTATGCGTTCTGTGTCCAAATGGAACCTTTTACGAAACCAAAAGTAGCTCATATCAACATCATTTTTTGTAACCGTTATTCCTTATTATAAATGTAGATATCTAAATGACATTTATAAGCGAAGAGATCAGGCACTTGATGAATCAAAAGCTAACTAGTAGGAGAATCATCAACAGCGTCCTCTTGGCAAGACAGGCACTTGAAAACCGATCCTAAAAATTCCGTTCTCAATCCGTAAAGTTTCTAAATACCCACAACAGAAAAAGGCATACCATGTCTCATAAAACTCTTGACCCCCTCACCCAGTTCAAATAGAGAGTGAGACGAGACAACTCCAAAAGGTATAAATCCCCATGAATTTTACCATCCTCAAATCAATTAGTAAATAACATCCGCTTCAGTCAACATTGCACACAGGTCTAATGAATTTCCTGTAAAATTTTGAGAAAATGTTGAAGCCAAAGGTGTCCGAGGGAGCTTCTTTGCTCCTACGTATATTTCTTCATGTAAATTTCTTTCTAGCATTTTCGCTAGTAGGTGGGAAAGTGGAAAATTCTTTTCAAAGTAGTCAGTACTCCCAGTACAAAGATTATTATTCATCTACGCCTAGCTATCAATATCCAGATTTAACAGTTAAAAGTGCATCCACTGGGGACATCAGCAACAATCCCGTTTTGAGCGATCACCCACAGGATCCTTTGCTTGCCCAAGGAACGGCACAGCAACCTGCAGTGCATGGAACACCAAACCAGCATGTCTACTATTATGAAACGTACCCAATGCAAGATACCTCGAGGGGGAATGCATATAATGTTCCGGGTGGAAATAAACGTTGTACGTACATGGGCAATGGGAACATGCGATGCTACTCAAGACAGGACACAAGTAAGATTTTTCATGACCATTTACCTATGTCGACCTGTTAATTATCTCGGATCTAATTTTTATTATTGATAATTTTCATCCATTTTTCCAGGTTACGGAGTAACTGATTACGACACTACTGGATCAGATGAAGGCAGTGGTGCTGGGCTTGGAGGTTTAGCTGGTTTAGTGGGATTACTTGGTCTCAAAGGTTTAAAAGGGTTGGCATCGGTAAGTCGTAGCATTGTAGTTTTTAATATTTCCATTAAAACTTAAAGAGAACAAACCATAATTGGGTAAATAATCTTTGATGTATGTTTACTTCACTACCTTTTTTTTATTGCAGGTCATTTTCCCTGCAATATTTCCTCTCTTGTTTCCTTTGTTATTCCCACTTTTGCTACCAGTGCTGTTACCACTCCTACTCCTCCTACTTTTACCAATTCTCTTGATTCCGATTCCTGTCATTAGTGTTCCGGCACCGACAGTAAGAAGCTTGGAGTCCGGCTTTTCAGAGGCTAGGAAAATGGCAACAGGAGTTTTTGAGCGGGTGGTTTCTAGTGATGAATGCATTGAAAGGGTATCCTGTGAAATTTCGAAAATGAGTCAGAAGCGAAAGGCTGGGGAATGGATGGAAAAGTAAGGACTGAATTTTCACAATCTTTTATGCTTGCATTATCTTATTTTAGCTATACCTTACGTATATGAACGTATAAACTGTTTTTAATTTACAGAGCATTGCGCTTTCTCCCAGAGAACCAAATCACAAAACGAATTTTTAAGGGTATGTCCATGGTCAATGGAACATCTACAGGCGTTGAAGGGAAATCTGATCTGCATGCTTGCAGCAGAATGAAATGCAAAATGCTGAGTGTTTTCGATTCAACTTCCGGTTGATTTCATTCCTCCTATCAAATTACAATGAAGAATTTGACTGTGCGACATTTTACAGTGATATACTGACAATGGAGAATACAAAAAACCGGGACTTTCCCTTTACATGACAATCCTATCAGACACCAGAACTGACTAATGGAAATGGATCAACGTAACAAGACTGACTGAAGAACATGTTTTGACCATCATAAATGGATAATTTGGACAATGAAGACTTTGTCACACAGAAATGACATAAATATTTGACATACATACATACTTGGAACATAGAAAGCGACAGAAAATGACACATTCTGGCATGAGAGACCAGGATTGACCGCATATACTGTGCCATACTACGCTAACATGTTGCGTGGAATACAAATGACTTGAATGACCTTACAAATACTTTTTAAAATTACATCTTCAGACATCTTCCTCTTGGACTATTGAGTTATTCGTTGAAAAGACACTAATTTATTTTTTTAATTTTGTGAAAATCAATTATTTATTTATTTTTTGCATTATTACAAATTACAATTTATCAGCCTAAGTAGATAGATAATCTTTAATAAACAAGAACCTGAGAACAAAATTGTCAATTTCAAGCAATCATCACGTTTTCTGGTTGGGTTTGGCTCACATAACCGCGGAAGCAACCATTCCCTAAAATTTTACACAAGGCAAAAGATTACAATTAGATTGAATTCAATACACAGCAAGATACAGCCCTTTGTTTGAAACTAGACGGTGATTGTATATCTAATTCTAATTGGACTGTTTTCGTTTGCCGGCAGTCACCCTCGTATTGTTATTTTGAAAGCATACCTTGAGCTCAATCATCTCTTCTGACCAGTCTTGCTTTGCAATTCTTGGAACAACTTCCAGGAAAAGCTTGGTGACCTTTTCAGCATTACTACGGAATGTCTGCAAAACATGCTCCACTGAAACCTTTTCTCCAGTATCTCTCCAGCAGTCATAATCAGTAGCCTGTACCATAATCCAAAGAAAATTAAGAGAAATTTAACCAGTAAGCTATTTACTAAATGTGCCATATCAGTTTATAAAGATTAGGAATCGAGGAATCATTAATCATACCATTGCAACTGCAGCATAGAGAATCCCTGCTTCCTTAGCCAACACGACCTGTGATGGCATTAAAAAATGTTGTATCATTTGAATTGAATTATCTACATTCTACATTATTTGCAAGCTAGCACTAATATCTGTGCATATAATAATCACACCTCGTATATTATTTGAATTGAAATCATGTAAATTACGTATTGGTACTTTTTCTCACTTCCGGAATATTTGTCATATTAACTAAAGACGCTCCAAAACTACGATACATGTTACTTTCGGCTCGACTGGAAAACCTTGGTCCCTCAACTGTAGAATTCAATTATTGCATGATTATGAGCCAACACCATGTGCATAAGATGATATTCAAAGATTCATAGTTCACTTACTGACAACTACGGTTCCTTTTGGATGAAAAGGAATGTTTAAGTCCTTGGCCGTTTCGATCAACACATTCCTAAGTCCCCTGCTGTAGGGTTCATGCATGGGGATGTGCAACACACCCTTCGGACATCCTGGCGTTTTTCCATCATAAAATGTCTGCTCTCTTTTGTTGGTGCGGTCAATGAATGTATCAACGAATACTAGGTCACCCGGTTTGACTTCTTCCTGAAGTGAACCGGATGCTGTTGAGACGATGATATGGGTACACCCGGCTTCCTTCAGAGCCCAAATGTTAGCCCTGTGGTAAAGTAAATAGTTTATGATCATGCAATGAGCATCACTTTGCGAACATGTTTTGTTTAAAATGTTTACATAATGACATGGCTAAAATTCGACATCCATGCAATGTATGAAACAAAATTATATCTGCTGTGAACTGTGAAGTAGGCAATATAATAGCAGGGCTAACAATGGACTGGTATTGAAATTGACTACAAAGCGCACCTGTAATTGACGTTGGTTGGTGAAATCTCATGCTTCCGACCATGGCGAGCCAACAGCACACAGCTTACTCCCTGAATTGTGCCATGAATAAGGGCATCCGACGGCTTCCCATAAATTGTCTCCACTAATTCCTCCTTTCGATTTTCTAACAAATCGGGATCATCCAAACCAGATCCCCCAATAATCCCAATTTTGATGGGTGCAGTCATTTTTTGACTTTCACCAGGTAAACTCTAAACAAGTGAGAATGAATGAGTAAAAGAAATGGAACACTACTGAACACTCTTCGAGTTTCACTTTTACTCATGTGCAATGGAACAGCGCAAATTCTAGTTCCAAGCCTTAAAATTTTGGCTGGGGGCACCGGTGTGACGAATCGAATGTAATTGTTATGCACACAACTTATTGGTAAGAAAAAGTTCCATTTAAGTATGCCAATTCCAATCCGATCCCTACCGACACTCCCACGCTTTTATTAATTAGCGACAGCAAAACTCCTTTCTACGTGCACATTGCACATACATTAAATTTGATCTTTTTTCCTCTCCTGTAATACAAAATTATGTGAGTGACAGGCTGTGGCTACATACATGTGGAGCTCTCATCTCATCTGTCCATTTCTTTGAGCATGCCGGTGTGGTGGAGTTGAAGTTGAATAGTCTCCTTCTCCTGTCTTGTCGCGTCAGTTACATTACATGTTATCCTGCATGAAATACTACTGCGCACGTTTCGATTCGAACGAAATGAAACAGCAGCAGAACATCGTGATTCGTGTGATTAGGAAGATTTTAGACCGACAGACATAAAATTAGTGGAGCCGACTGTCTGAATACAGAATGAATTATAACGATAGTTTTAAAAATGTAAAAGTAATCACTTCAACAGGCATTCATGCCCTGTTCAACTACTACAATGCAAATGCAACATTGAAGATTATATAGAATGGGATTATGAGATGCGTTGATTAGCATGAGACTCAAAGGAAGGACATGGAATTAAACTCGTGTTTTTTTTGTATCTTTGCTTACTTGCGCTAAGCTAAAAATGTTTTAAAAAATTCTGCAAGAAATGAAATTTGTTGAAAATTAAACTAACAAGTCATTAAACTAAGATTTCGGAATGCTGATGATATAATTTGTATCAGTGGGTATGGATAGTTTGACTTTTAGTTAACCTCATAAATGTGACAGACAAAAGACGAGGAAGATGCATTTTTTTCTACAAAACAAGTGCATAATACGCAACATGAAGTATTTAGTTAGACTTTTAAACTAAATGCACAAAAATCAGCATGGAAAGTGTTCGTTTTAACGGAGATTAATATTTACCTAAAATATTTGCTCATTTCATGCATAGTTGATAGTACGGATTATGTATGGATCATGTTTTTCTTCATTAAGCTCAATAAAAATGATCAGAGGCGAGGATAAAAATAGCCATGCACATGCCAATAAGAGGATGAGTGTGTCGCGCCACGGTGATTGGTGATAGCGGTGGTAAAGGTAAGGTAAATGATACACAGTCTTCATGAAAAGATGTATCGTACCTGCATTTATAGATTATGCACATTTGAAGTTGTCATTTCTTCTTGATACGCTTACAATCTAAGTTTTCAATAACATTTAATGATAATATTCAATCATTATTCTGATCTAAATTCAAAAATGCGAATGAGCTGCAATGCTAAAATGTCTTTAAGTATTGGAGTCAAATATAGTTCAAAAACATTTAAATTAGGAAAATTAATGATAGCGGAAAGCACGAAAGTTTCGATCTCGACAAGTATATAAATGAAGTCTGTCTATGGTATTTAAATCTTATGTAAATATAGCATTGACTACATTCAAATCAAATTGTCAGTGCAGTAGTAACAGGTAGGAAGGGAAGACACTTTTCTGCCTCTTAAATGACAAAAGCTCCCTTGACTAACGAAGAAAAATTGCAAGAAAATCTCTACTCTACTCTTAAAAGTCATTATTAAAGCAAGCATACCATCAAGGAAGGATACTTAAAATATCATATATCTGTCCATTCTTATTCACTTGAGCACCATCATCATAATGAATGTCGATGTGTAGCAAAGGATTTTTATCAAAAACTTCATTCATTCACATTCTTCCCTATACTCTGCCACTACAACCCTTTTCGCTACACTTTTTTTTCTTCCATTTAGTCGCAAATAAGGCAAAAGTCAAGGAAAAATGATAGTTTTTTGGGCATTTGTGCGAAAAGACGAGAAAACGACTTGCTCACCGCGGCCTTCTATAAACACCTCTCAAAAGCATCCAATCAAAACAGTGTCCTGCTCCTGTGCTCTTCTGTCCATCCATCCACCACCACTTCCCATTTACACTTATAAAAACACATTCATTCATATAACCTTATAGACCACTTTACTTCTCACTACCCAGACTAGACATATAAATAGTTTTGCACCCATATTCCCTCTCTGCTGAGAATACACTATCGCTATCATCACAAGAAGCATCATCATCTCCTACTCTGTCTGTACATCCATTATTGTGTGTGGTATATGGAGTGCATACAAACAAATAGGCAGGATGCCTCATAACACCAGAAAAAAAATTCCCATATCCTAAAATCTCATCTCTCAAGACTCAAAAGTAAGAAAAAAGATGCACCAAAATATTTAATGCATATACAAATACAAAATACAATACTTTGGTTCGTTTGTGTTCAACTCTCTGTGTAAATCCATAATATTACACAGATTTACTCTTTTCGAAGAGCAAAAAACGATAATGATAAGATATTAGAGAGAGAGGAGAGACCAAAATATATATACACCTCTGTGAAAAGGCATAAATAAATAAAAAATGTTCGCTGCAACCTTCGGTCTTCCTAAGACTCTTCTTCACGTTGTTTTCAAGTCAGAGTAGTAGTGTGCAAGAAAAATGAGATTGGAGTATAAAGTGACTTCTTGTTTGCCACTTTAATGCATTTAAATCTTAATCGATCATTCTTTGTAATTATGTGTTGCTTCAGATTTTTGTCACATGTACCATCCAGTTAATACATAGTTGCCGTTAGAAAAGTAATGACTACTAACAACAACTGATGTCCGACCAAGTTGGACGAACTGACTACTGGAGTGTTGCGTTGCCGCGCTATCAACAATGACTGCGAGACTATTATAAATGATTAGCAAATGTCTTGTATTTTATGATAAGGTGAGTTACAAAATTGTTGACACGAAGAGTGAACCATTTTTTGATTGCTCTGAATTTTCGAGTTTTGGAGGGCGTTCTTGTGGATCTCGGTCAAATGTCAAAAAGCTTTGGTAGGGTTTGTTGTTATTTTGCATCGTAAAAGGCGGTGCGCATAGGAAGAGGAAAGGTTTTGACGTGATCGATATTCAATTTCGGCTGATGACCGATTTCGGTTGTTGATGTTTACTGTTCATATTATTGTTTTGTTTGCGGGCCCGATTAATTGGTGAATTCAAACCACGGTCAGCTTGATTGTTTAATTAAAAAACGTTTAAGTTACAATTAGTTTGGATTTTGCCACATTTCTCCTTTCTGAATAAGATGTAATCAGTGCAGTTGCTTTGAACTTGTCAGATGTTTTTTGAATGGCAGATAATTAAGTGTTTTTAAATGTTGGGACAGGGTGGGTTTCTAAATTGTATAATTTGCAAGTTAAATGTTAGTAAAGTGTGCCTCATAACTTGTATAATTTTTAAATATGTTTTAAGTTAGTCCAATATAATGAACATTTAATTTGAACTATATTTTTGTGTTGGCGTTTTAGGTTTTGCCGTTGATGATGTAAGGAGAGAAACTGAGAAGGCTGAATCAAGGAATCAGACTGCGCCAACGTCGCCGATTTGTGAAGACAGGAAGACAGTGTGATTGAAAGTCATAACTGGACACTGGACCCATCGATCCTCACTTGAAAATGGATAAGGTTTGCTTTGGGAATAATAATTGCGATGGATTTTAAATGGGAAAAGACGATCTTCATCAGGAGGAAAACTACGTTTTCTTCAAGCTATTCTGATAATCATCATGATTACGCATGTGGCTGAGTGTAGTGCAGGAATCTTTGAAAACTTGATTAATTAGTGGACATTCTGAGCTAGAAGCCCGGTCTCCGCAGCAAACTTCTTCGAATTTTCTATTCTGCCCACGACCAATTACAAATTACAAGGTCTATAATCTCGAACTACTAACTATAGAATGTTAAATGAAGATGTAATGTGTAAAGCAAGTTGGTTTGTGCTAAGTGCAAGTTCTTTATTCTCCATGAGTTTTGTTCTTGGGACCCACGATCAAAAGACTGATATGTTGAGATAGAATTAATGACAGACTGAAATTCCAATTATTCAATCGAAATGGTAAGTAATCGTCCAAAATCTTTTAATGTATGTATTGTTATAAAGTAACAATGGCCAGTGTCGATGCGCACATTTTGATTTTATACGCAGTTATGTTTTAATAGTTTTTATGTAGAAGCAAGTGCTTTTCTGTACATGTAACGTGTATAGCGAATGAGTCTGGAGTTAAGCGGGTGTGTTTTTACGATTATTGATTTGTAATGGGCTTGTCAATACAATAACACAATAAAATAGATTTAAGTGCTTGTATAAGTGCTTATTGTTGGGGCTAAAGAATTGAACATAAAAATTAACTTGTAAAACCGACAAGATATTATACAATGAGATTCCAAATGAATCGTTCTTTGAAAATAGAATGCAAGAAAAGGCAAAAATAGGTCAACACGTGTGTTACTATACGCATCCATTTAATGGTGTTTTAAAAAAAATACAAAATAGCCGAACACAATAAATATGCAAACGTTAGCATCAACCTTTTTCGGAACTTTAAAGAACCTTAAACGAGTAAGTAAATATTTACCAACTTGCCTGGTATTCTAAGAACAATTGAATCAGAAGGCCATTTTAGAGTCTACTTTCAGTTAATTTCAGGAGAGTTGGATAAATAACCTTTACTTCATAAAAGTACACGTATCCGATTCATAAGGTATACATATGTATTTCAGTTTTGATTTGGAATACATTCGTAATTTTTAGCTGAAGGTGAGTTGTTTTCATCGTGTTCTTCCTTGCATTATAGATTGATGGAAATTTTGTCATTTTGAAACTAAATTTTGTTGGAGCTATTTATTTTATAGTTCAAAAATCAATTTGGCCTATTAGTGTAACTATTAATTTGATAATAATCAATAATTGAAGTTTTGACTTTTTTTGCAAAAAAAATCATTTCCAAGTCATTTAAAAATTAGTCTTCAAGTAAGCTGCACTATAGTTATTTCTTAATGAACATGTCGGAAATCAAGGACATTCCATTGGTCTAGTTCCAATAAGAAAACATTTCAAGGCATATAGATTTTCTCCCGTATTTATCAGCTAAAATGTATGTTAAGATGAATCGATAAATTCGATCAGAATGTTGTTATTGCTAATTTCTTGCATGGACAACAATTGTGGTCATAGTCATAGTCATCATAAATAGTGTATATGTGTATAGTAGGTAAACGTAGTGGATCTAAATTGCAATTTTAAACGAGCAGAATTAAGGTTATATATAGGCCATGCCTTTGAATAATTTTGAATTGAAATGTAAATGTTAGTTTTGCTGGAACTTGTTTAAAAACCGTGTATTTCATGTATATACACGTGTATGGACGACTTTCATCCTGTTTTCGGAAGAAATTTGCTTCGCTTTCGATAAAAGTAATAATGTTATTGTGCTTGAAAGAAGAACAAGCGTTGTGTGGAGTAAAATAAAATAAGTAGGTTGCTGAATTTGTGATCGATGATGATGGGTCCCAGTAAAACGATAACGATCTGTCCATGCATGTTTGTCTAAACATTCTATCATTATTTCTTTTGTTAATGTTTGCACTCCATTTTTCCGGAAAGGAATCGTTATAATAATCATTCATCGCAAAATTATAGGTTTTCTATAAACGCTGAGCACAAGCACATATACTGGCAATGTAGTCCGTAGGTTAACTATTACACGGAGAGACTTCAAGAGACAACCAACCACTCAAAAAAGTCATTGGACAAGTTTTCAGAATATCAAAGAAAAATACGTGGTTAAAGAGTAACGAAAAAGGCAAAAACTTTCTTTTTATGGCCGCATAAGTAATATGTAGTTACTTTTATATTATCGTGCAGCAAAATTGTTCTCAGATTGGATTCTTGACATTATTGAATATTGTTCTGTTACACTACTCGTAAAAACGCAAAGAATCTACTTAGAATTTCATGACTAAATAACGGTGTAGTGGGAAGCATTATTGTTGTCACTTTGTCACTCATCCCCATTCTCACGATATTTTTACATCCAGAACAAAAAACACTCACTTCGAGCGTGTTTTCGTATTATCCAGCAAAATTGGGTGTTATAAAAATTGATTGGCATTCTTAAGGAAATGCAAATATATAGTTTGTCTTTGTTATGTGAATGAATGTTATCTTATTTTTCTCACTGTCCTATATTCTTGCTTAATATTATATTGGAATGCTTGTGACTTGAAATTTGTAGAAAGTCTTGGTGGAACTCATTCTTGGCCATCGAGCCACAATTCGTGAGCGACCGACGGCGGAAGGCTTCACCCATGACTGGGAGGTGTTCGTGAGGGGCGACTCTGGAAATATTCAGGCATTTGTCGACCGAGTGATATTCCATCTGCATGAATCCTTTCCTAAGCATCGTAGAGGTAATGAATTGGTGTAACATATTAGTATAGTTGGACTTTATTCATTAGTGAAGTGGTATGCAATTAACAAGCTTGTGTACTCTTTTTGACAGTTGTGAAGGAACCGCCTTATTGTGTTAAGGAGTCAGGATATGCTGGATTCATTTTGCATATTGAGGTAACTTGTTCTATCGGAATAAAATGAATTGAAAATCCAATAGCCGATTATAATTTTGTGATAAATGTTTGCCAACACTCTAACAATGGTTGTTTACTTTATAGATTCTATTCAAAAACAAAGAAGAACCTAAGAAGGCTGATTTCCAGTATGACTTATTTCTTCAGTCCACTGGACCACCCATAAATCCATCACGCAAAGAAAAATTAATTTTCAACTACCCAAGCGAGGAGTTTGCTAAAAAGCTATTCAAAGCCGGAGGAGTTGTTCTGGATAAGCAAGGACATGGGGGAGAAAAGTCTTACCAAGCAATAGCCGGAAGTGGCTCGAGTAGTCATCATTCTGGTGGGGGAAAATCCTCAAAATCTTCGAGTTCTTCGAAAACATCACCCAAAAATTCGTTTGAAACTTTATTTGGTACTCCTATTGTTAAGAGGTCATCGTCAAGTGTCAATCCCACGCCAGCTAGTTCCTCGTCGTCTACCCAAGGCAGCACAGTTTCCGGAAAAAACGGGTCTCATACCAAAGAGAAAATAGAAAAGCCCGTCAAAGAAAAGACGGAGAAGCCAGAAAAGCCTCCTAAATCCTCTAAGTCATCCTCGTCAAAATCATCAAAGTCCCCTTCAACACCTGAGCCCGTCAGTGCCACAAGTTCAAAATCCTCAAGCTCCAAATCTTCATCGAAATCATCGATATCCGAGAAGGTTGAGAAGGGATCTTTAAAGAAAATGCTCCCTCCCGTCAACACTTCTGTTCCAAAGAAAGCCAAAAAGTCATCAAAGGAAGAATTCATTATTGACGCGAAGCCTTCCAAGTCCTCAAAGTCCCATAAAAGTTCCAAAGGTGATAGGGACTCTTCTGGAAAGCACGAAAAAGGATCTTTTAGTAAAAGCAAGTCCTCAGCTGGAGGTTCAGATAGGGAGCGCCCCTCATCCCGCAGTGATAAACTTCCCCTAAGTCCTATATCCAGTTCAAGTTCTTCCTCAAGTTCCTCTTCTGAAAGTTCAGTACATAGTGCCATAAGTTCTGAAGACGAAAGTGATTCCGAGCCTGCAGTTACATCCCCTCCACCACCAATCCCCAAAAAATCACCTTCACGGAAGCGATCGAAAAAGAGTC